>APFE030832317.1:162261-262448 GCA_000404065.3 Pinus taeda
TGAACATCTTATGAGAGCTAGATCTGAAATACTATGATCTCTTGGAGTAATGTCTAGATCTAAATAAGGCGCAGTGTGGAGGTGCCACAGAAGGCGCAGTGCGAAGGCGCCACAGAAGGCGCAGTGCGGAGATGCCGCGGAGGCGCCACAGAAGGCGCAGTGCGGAGGCACCACAGAAGGCGCAGTGCGAAGGCGCAGTGCGGAGACGCCGCGGAGGCGCCACAGAAGGCGCAGTGCGGAGGCGCCACAGAAGGCGCAGTGCGGAGGCGCCATAGAAGGCACAGTGCGGAGACGCCACAGAGGCGCCACAGAAGGTGCAGTGCAGAGGTGCCACAGAAGGCGCAGTGCGGAGACGCCATAGAGGCGCCACAGAAGACGCCACAGAAGGCGCAGTGCAGAGGCACCACAGAAAGTGCAGTGCGGAGGCGCCACAAAAGGCACAGTGCAGAGATGCCACAGAGGCACCACAGAAGGCGCAGTGCGGAGGCGCCACAGAAGGCGCAGTGCGGAGACGCCACAGAGGCGCCACAGAAGATGCCACAGAAGGCGCAGTGTAGAGGTGCCACATAAGGCGCAGTGCGAAGATGCCACAGAGACGCCACAGAAGGCGCAGTGCGGAGGCGCCACAAAAGGCGCAATGTGGAGGTGCCACAAAAGGCGCAGTGCGGAGGCACCACACGAGACGCCACAGAGGCGCCACCGAAGGCGCAGGTGCGGAGGTCAGTGGCGACACAGAAGAACAGTGCGTACTTGTACGTAGGCATTACATGGGTGAAGCTCCGTACTTCTCTTGAAATCAAATTAGCTATCCTTGCTGTGTTCTGGGTCTGGTTTCTGGTATTATGATCTGATAACAGCAGTCTGAGAAGTGATTGATTATGTTCTTAATGACTCATCTTCATGTGATCTGATGGACTAGATCTGATTGATGACTCTCATTGTATATGTATTGATCTAGTGATTGGGTGATTCATAAGGTTGTTTGATTATGAGCTTCAATGTGGTTATTGGGTCCAGTATGAAAATTGGATGAAACGTGGCCTTTCAGATTATGTGTTGTGCTTCAGTGTATCCAGTATGAAAATTGATGAAACGTGGTACCTGGAGGAGAGAAGATTGTAGGCCAGCGCCTACGTACTAGTACTTAAGCTAGTACAAAAGCAAAGGGGAATCTTTGGAGCATTGTAGCAGGTAGCAGCCTGCGTACTAGTAAATGGATCGGCTAGTACAAGAGCAAAGGGGGTTGTAGCTCCCGTACTGGTATAAGACTGCACCAGTACAAATATTGTAAAAGGATTTTCTTATTAAGAAGAAGATTGAGATGACTTGCAGCAGGTGGTTTTCTCCCGCATTGGGTTTCCACCTTATATCATGGTGTTCATGTGTGTGCCTTATGTGTGATGATCTATTCTATGTTATTGCATCTGTTAACTGATAATATGGTTGATAATGTTCTAATGCACTCATTGAAGATCAATTAACTTAATCATAAGAAGTTGTGGAAGTAGCATATATGAATCAGAGTTTGGAAATGAAAAAGTTTTATTAATGTGATAATACTGGTTCACCCCCCCTCTCAGTATTATTTCCAATAGATTAATCAACCCACATCAACACCAGAATCCTCGAAAGTAGTGAAAACAACTTCAACAGTTTTATTTCCCTATGTTTTTGCACTATTTTTATAAAAAATGGTTTTATATATGTTTCAAACAAATCTAGATATTTAAGTCTATATATTTTGGGAAAATTTTGTATAACTATTTCAAAAATCAAATTATGAAGAGTTAAACCCTTGGGATAAGTTTTCTTGAGAAGAATTACATGCAACTAAATTTTTCTGATAATAATTAAAGGATTATGGATTTGCTTCAAACAACTTGTCATCTTTGTGAGTTATTCATTAGTTATTCATTTCATTTTTTGTTTTTTGTTTTTTTTTTGTTTCTGCATGTATTTATTTTTTTTGAAGAAATATGGGTGAGATATAATTGAATATCAGTCTATCATAAATCCACTGTGAAGTTATAACATATTACAAATATTAGTTTATTAGGCTATGTTTCTAAATTAACCCCTCTACATTATTAATTGTCACTTCTTCATAAACTTAAATGCATTTTGTTGGGCAATGAACATAGTTTACTAGCATCTTTTTCTTATGATAATTTTAAATATTTTGTTTAAATATTTAAAACTCATAGCTTCTTAGAATTGTTCCTTCCAAATCTTCTTAAAGCTAAATTACTATTTAGAGATAAATAACCAATGCTTTCATTGTATTAAGATAATTTAGGATGCAATACCTATTTACATAAGCTTTAAACATTGGACATCCATAAACTAAAAACAACAAAACATTTTAGATGCTCTGGCGTAATTACCTAAGCTAGAATGATCTTAGAGGACAACATCATTTTGGTTTTGTTCCCGGGAAACGAAATTTGAATCATTTTCCTTGGGACAACGATTAAGATTTTCCTTTAAGTTTAGGGTTAATAATTTTCTTGATGGGTATTTAAAACATCTACCTAGATTTAATGGAGAAAATGGTTTGTCTACTGAAGATCACTTAGCTGCCTTCTTGGATTTTGTTGATAACATGAATATTGAACATGAATATGTGTACATGAGATTGTTTGTTCAATCACTTGAAGGAAACGTTAGAATTTTCTTTAGAAAACTAAGCTCAAATTCTATTCGGTCTTAGAATGAGTTAACCAACATCTTTAAAAAATCAACAGGGTGTTTAAAAGGGTCCTGTATATTTATTTACAGAGTTTGAAGAACTGAAGAAAATTCTTGGTGAATCCGTGGCTGATTTTATAAAAGGGTGTAACAAACTTTATCATAAGATGCCACATGACTGTAAACGACCAGTAACAATAGCTAAAGTTAGATTTTCCAAAGATTTTGAAGATGATTTCGTAGTCATGCTTAGAGAAAGAACATCTATCACCCTAGAAGACATGCAAACAAATTCCATAGAAGTTGAAGCCAATAGATCAACATCAACGAAAATTAAGGCTAAAGCAGAAAAGGCCGAAAGAAAAATGAACTAGGGAAGAAGGTTCTTCCTTAAATAGTAAAAAGGAAGATCAAAATATAGATGAAATCACTTCACTTCTTAGAAATATTTCAAATAGGATTTCAAAAATGGAGGCACAACAAATAGACCTCAAGCTCAATATAGGAGACCTCCCTAAGCCCAAATTTTACAAAGACCTAATATTGATTAGAAAATTCAACCTTCACTAATGATTGATGATCAAGAACCTGAAGACACTGGCCCTATGATTATAGATGAAATCAATAATTTTGATCATTCATCAATTCAAAATGACATTGTCTCTCTTCCTCAAAGTCAATTCCCACAACAAAATCAAGAAAATTCATAAGTTTCAAAATATTAGGCCTTTTCCAAATTCTTAATTGAATAATTAAATAGAAGATATGATCTAAGACCAAGACTAGGGCCTGGAATACCTTCTAAAAATCTCATTGTAAATGA
Organism: Pinus taeda; assembly: GCA_000404065.3. NCBI lineage: Eukaryota > Viridiplantae > Streptophyta > Pinopsida > Pinales > Pinaceae > Pinus > Pinus taeda. The sequence continues at coordinate 165,773 of APFE030832317.1, forward strand.
ACCACCAATTAAAACCACTAAAACTGAAACAACAACAATTCAACCATTGAATCAATCAAATGAACCATGTTCAATTGATAAAATTTTTCTAACTACTTTCAATGTGGAAAGAGAATTAGAAAGAGCCAAAATACCTATTCCTTTGTCTAAAATTTCCAAAAATCTAGGTTATAAAAATCAAGTTTCTAAATGGATTCAATCTTCAAGTGTTGATGATGAAGGAGATGTAATAAGATTGCAAGATGAAAAATCTCCAGTGATATTTGGTCCCAGCTATGATATGATTGATGAAAATGTACCACCTTTTTATGTAACTTTAAAGTTCATGATTTTCTGTTATACAACTGTATGTTAGATTTTGGGACTTCCCAAAATTTGATGCCTAAAGTGATCATGGATCAACTTCAATTATAGATCACTAGACCTTATCATGATCTATATGCTTTCGAATCAAAGAAGGTACACTATCTTGGACTTATTAAAGACCTAGTTGTCACTCTAGCACAAATCCATGTTAAGTGTTTAGTATTAGATATATATTCCTCTTAAATTTGGTATGTTATTATTTAGATCATGTTGTGCCAAATTAGGAGGAAGTCTGCAAATGGACATGTCTTATGCTACTATTCCTATATATGGAGGTGAACAACTTAGATTATACAAGGAGGTTATATTCATTAATACTATTTGTAGAGATAATCAATCAAGAAATCATCCAATTTATGCATTTGATCAAGATTTTAGATATTTCATACTATCATCAAATAACTTACAAAACACTCAGCTTAGCATTGAACAGATTGTGGATAAACCTAAGGCTCTAAAAAATGATATTTGGAAACTATACTTTGATAGAGTTTTTTCAAAAGAAGGCGCTGGAGATGGTATTGCACTGATTTCACCAGATAAAGAGAACATAAATAAATCCTATAATTTATAATTTGATGTTACAAACAATGTAAAAGAATATGAAGCTTTACTTCTAGGATTGGAATTAGCCAAAAGTCTTAATGTGCAAAATCTAAGTGTATTCAATGACTCAACTCATTGTTAAACAAGTAAGAAATCTTTGTCAAACAAAATACCCCAGACTTAGATCTTAGACAAATGAGGTATGGGATTCATTGGATAATTTCTTTCAAGCATTTAACATCATTTATATTCCAAGAAATTAGAATATTCATGCAAACTCTTTAGCTGTTTTAGCTAGTTCTTTTAAAATCCTTGATCAAATGCAGCTACAATATCAGATTCAGGTAAAATACAAACCCTAAATTCTTGATAATCTTACATATTGGAAAATGTTGGGCACCTATTCCTCAATGGGTTAGTGTGGAAGCCAAATAGGCAAAAGGAAGTCCAAGAGACCTTGGGATGTGAAACCCAACGGTCAAACAATGTACTATAAATGTATATGTTTTGCTAATAAAATTGTACTCTCATGTTTTATCTTTCCTATTTGTCTTTGCCATGTGTGTGTTTAACATGGTATCAGAACATGTGTATTCCTACCTTGCATAATTACTTTGAGCCATTTGTTTTATGGCCTTTCTGTGCAGAAAATAAACAATTCTGATAGGTCTATGGATTCTCTGTCTACCTTTCTATGCCTCTTCTTTATTTATGCAATAGTAACGTTGGTAATTTTGTTGCAGTTACTCTCTGCGCACTTAAGAAATACCAACACTGACCCTTGCTAGACCTACACTCCATACATTCTCCAACATCCAATTTCTTTCCTCACTCTGAACATGTTGATGCCTGAGCGCGTTTTCTGCCTCGAATCTCTCACGGGACCAATACTGTGCATCCAACGTAGTCTACTAATTTCCATAGAAGGAGCGTTACCTACATAAATAATGCGAGTTCTTTTCAGCACCTATCAAATATGCCTCTAAATTGGTCAAATTTTGCTAGTCCAACAGTCTTCTTGACAACATTAATTAATGCCCTATCTGCTTGTCAGAATTGAGGGTTTTATTCCTCATTTTTTGCCTACCAGTAGGGACCTTGACACTCCACTAATTTGGTGTAACTCCTCTAGCCTGAATTGCAAGTATGAGAGGTAGATAACGTGCGGAATCTACCCATAAGAAAATCTGGACAAAGGGATGTGTTGAGTGTCAGTAACCTGTGCACCTATCCTGCCCGTTACTCAAATGTGTTGATGAAATATAGCATTCCATTTGCATTTCAGCAATTCCTTTTTTGAATTGTGAGTTTAACATGGTAGAGTGAAGTGAAGCATTGATATTTAGAACAATTGTTATTCTCTACAATGAATGTTGGTCCTGAATTTGGACACTAGTTCGTTGAAATAGTACATGTGTGGTGTATGTGTTGTTCTGTTCCAGGTACCACCAGAGGTGATCTAGTCGTGCGAAGAGCACAACCATGGTGATCGGTATGAGTCTTGCGCGAGTCACATTTTCCATTAAAACACTCGCTCAGTGGTGAACATGGAGCCATTGTAATTGTGTTGTGGCATAGATCTATAATAACGCGTGCTTTCTTTAACAAGTATCTAGGCGGATCAATGAAATAAGCATTTGTGGTCAATTAGAAAATATAGCTCCATCTTCATAATTGTACCATATATTTGTATCATTGAAACATGAAATAGACACTACGTGAGAACTTATGGCTTGGTTTCATGTGTGAAGTTGAGCATATTAGATGGTTGATGGGTTTCACATCAAGTTCAACGAAGATCTACAAGCAACAATTGAGTCATGGATGCTTTCCAAAGTGAAGAAGCAAAGGCTATGTCATGGCTTAAATAATTTGTTGCAGAACTCAAACTGTGTTCTACATCAAACAACAATTTTTGTTTGATGTTGGTATGCCTACCGCAGACTGTAAGTCTCAGTTCAAGGGTGCATTTGGTAGAGAAATTTGGGTTGCACTTGATATCATCTCGAAAAAGCCTCATGTAATACTCCAAGTCAAAATCATGAAAAACAAGTCCCATTTGTTTGTTAATCTCCAAAGCTTCCTTTCCTTTCTTGAGTAATGGCACCTATACGATAGGTTCTGACATGACATTTGTCTTAAAAGATAATAGCTTTGAGGGGTAAATACATTCTATAATTTTATCATGGACCATTGCGATGAAGTCATCTAGCTGGCTTTGTTGCAGTGCAATGGCATTTATTTTTAGACATAACAAATACCACCTTGATCTTTCAATGCGAGTGACTTCGGTCAATGTACAGGCTTTTCATATTGATACAGAGTTTGCTGAACATGCAGTAGTAAATGAAAGGCGAGGGCCTACTTCAACTAAAATAGTTGAGCTAGTCCTCCATTACTATGACCGCTTTGAGGGATTTCACTCAAGCTTGGCTATTGAGGGAATGAACATGGCTTGAGGCAACATATCTTCCAAGGACGTAATCATACAAATTGATTTTCTAATAAAAAAAAGATTGCACGGGCTCTTGCATTTCTCGAAAGCAATTATTGAAGATTTGTATAAAGTTTGTGGGAGAGGAAGATCCCATGGAAGCTGTCAAATCGCTTCATGAATCCATACAACTTTTCATAGTCACTGATTGTGTCTATCTTCGACCCCAACAGATGTCAAGGCCGAGGGCAGAAATTTATGCGTTGTTTTGATAACTGTTGTTTTGATTATATTATATATATATATATATATATATATATTTATTATATATTATATATATATATATATATATATATATATATATATTATTATATTATATATAATATATATATATATATATATATATATATTTATATTATATAGATATACGCTGTTTTCATAACTGTTGTTTTGACATATATATGCTGTTCAGTTTTGGCACACCCATAACAAGAAATTTGCAGTTTATGAGATTATGTACAACTCTTTCTTTGGCGATCTGTAATCCCACAATTGTAGCTATTACACATGCTATCATCAATGGTTACAAGAATGTATTAGTAGTCGCTATTGAACTTTACTATTTTTTTCCATTGGCCGAGAAAGTGAAGGAGTATTTGAAGGATCCAAGCAAGTTTGTATTTGCTTCTGCCCCAGTGTGGCATTGTATTTAGAACTCATTATAGTTTTTTTCTACATATATATGCATTGATTCCTTGATTTGACTGTTGCATAAGAGTTTGGTGGGTTGTATAAAGGCAATGGTTGTTTTGACAAATAAAAGTAATCTTTTGTGGAGAAAAGTTTAGTTGATTGTATTGTTAGAACATAGTGCTGGTCATGAGTAAACTCTTATTTTTATGTAATGGATTGTAATTGGTGCTTGCTGGTTGCACACTGATCATTTGCTGCACATTTATAAAGGATATTGTTGTGTACTATGAGTGGTTATTACTTTTCTGCATTGAGTAGTAGTTGTGATCAATTTTTAAGGTGTAATTCTGACATTAAAGAAAAAAATGGCCAGAACCAGTGAAGTATTAGAGTTCCTCAAAACTCTGATATTGTCTACTACTCATGGTACATTAAAAATCAACAAAGTTTCTCTCACATACATTCAGGTCTATCTACAAAATTCACAAGAGAAGATTTATTTTCTGCAACTCGAATCTCAGCTACAGCAACAAGAATTAAAACAGATGAGTCATTTTGAACCTCTTTCTATTCAGAAGATTGAAACAGAATCCAATAAAGTAGCAAGGTTACATGCAGATGCATAATTTTAGCTTGCACGTCCCAAGCCCATCATCAAACCTTGGGAAGAGCTTGTCCACAACAAGCACAAAACTAGTCTTGGATATGAGAAGGACTTGTTCTTTCATATTCTAGACTACTCAAAGCCCATTTAGTTTCAGAGTTCTAGATTCCTTCATGACAGTTCACCTCTAGATGTTCCAGATTCTGCCCCTCTTCCACAACAACAAAAACAACAACAAATTGTGAAATTCCAACACTGTGACCGAGTTGGCCATTTGATTTTATCTTCATCCATGTAAGCACTATCATAAAACCATCCATTCTCCACATAGATGCTTCAAAAACAAACGTCCTGCAAGAACAAAGATTCATATTGGATGGATTGCTTCTTGGAAATGGGCATCAACAGCCAAGAAGATATTCCAATCACATGTCAGAACTTGTTCCAGAGTATTGAACAGTCTTGCAGCTGAGTTTTCTCCATCATCTCACCTTGTATCTAACAGGGGGGGGGGAATGATGGTCATCTACAAGCTTCAAAGTCACATCAAGCGAGCTTGAGCCACAACCTTCCACACTAGATTCAGAGTTGTAGCCAGAGATGAAGATGCCCCTGAGCATGCCTTCAATCGGTGATACCTCTTCAAAGAATTGGGGACACTTCCTCTAGCAGAAGACTCCAGCTTCTTGCCAGTTTTGGAAGAGTTCTAGGAATTGCATTAAGCATTCCAAAGTTTTTGGTCATCCTTAAACCATCACAGGTTGAGACTTCCCTTTTCAGCTTGAAGTTCTCCCTTTTATGTGGGGTGAAATGTCCCTTTCATGGTGGAAGGTTTCCTCTTCAAAACAATAGGAGCACTTCTTCTAGCAGAAGACTTTAGCTTCTTGCCAGTTTTGGAAGTGTTTCAGGAACTGCACTAAGTGTTCCAATGTTGGTGGTCATCCTTAAACTACCACCCTTTATACCAACATTTAAGAGAGCACATTTAGCCTAGTGTTGCCATGCATTTTTTGCTCATTTTGTATTACAACTCTCTTCTTGGACTCATACATGACCCTTTGGATTAAGGGGGGAATGTTGGACACCTAATCCTCAATGGGTTAGTGTGGAAGCCGAATAGACCAAAGGAAGTCCAAGAAACCTTGGGATGTGAAACCCAATGGTTAAACCATGTACTATAAATGTATATGTTTTGTTAATAAAATTGTACTCTCATGTTTTATCTTTCCTATTTGTCTTTGCCATGTGTATGTTTAGCATAAAATATTTGAAGATGATGAAAAATTGAAATCATTTTTTCAAGTAATTGATGATTTTTCAGCCTTCCAAATTGAAGAAGAACAACTTGATGATAAAGAGTTGAATAAGGAAAATGAAACTTCACAATTAAACTAAAAAGTGTTTGATCAGAACATCATCCAGCTACCCAACAATTTCATCCCAAAGAGCTTAGTTCCTCTTGAAAAATTGTTTGACCACAATGATGTTCCTAAAAGCCCATTATTAGATTCACCTAAAGAAGATATTGAAGAATGAAATATTGGAACTCAAGAAGAAACCAGAAATATTAAAATCCCTACATAATTACCAAAGGAAACAAAATATAAATATCTAACTCTCCTTAAAAATTAGAGATATGTTTTTGCTTGGTCTTATGATGAGCTAAAAACATATGATACAATACTCATTGAACATAAAATTCCTCTAAAACCAAAATGTAAACCTTTTAAGAAAAATTTAAGGATAATAAATCCAGTCTTTCTCCCCATAATTGAAAAATAATTTAAAAAACTACCGGGTGCCAAAATCGTAGTTCCCATAAGATATTCTGATTGGACAGCAAATTTGGTTCCAGTTAGAAATAAAAATGGTGAAATCAGATTGTGTGTGGATTTCATGAACTTAAACAAATCATCCTTAAAGGACAATTATCCATTACCCAAGATGTATCAATTACTTCAAAATATTTTAGGTTCTAATAGAATTTCTATGTTAGATGGTTTTTCTGGATGCAATCATATCATGGTGAGCCCAAAAGATAGAGAGAAGACAACATTCATGACTCCTTTGGGTACAATCATGTATGTAATGATGCCTTTTGGACTAAAAAATGTTGGAGCTACTTTCCAAAGAGCTATGGATTTAGAATTTGTTAGTAAGATTAATAAATTTGTTGTCATTTATCTAGATGATCTAACTGTATTTTCAAGTTATGATAAAAAAAATGTAAATAAATTTATAAATGTTTTTGATAGGTGCAGGAAGTTCGAGATATCACTAAATATGAAGAAGTCCTTAACTGAAATAAAAGAAGGAAACTTACTTGGTCATATTATTTCAAAGGATGGAGCAGTTATTGACCCAAAGGGATTTTTAGCCATACAAGCAGTTCCACTACCAAGGAATAAAAAGGAAGTTCAAGCTTTACTTGGGAAAATCAGCTTCTTAAGGAGATTTATACCAAACTATGTTGAAATAGTTAAGGATATTACAGATATGCTCAGAAAAGACCATGAAGTCAAGTGGACAGTTCAAGCAAGATTTGCTTTTACCCAAATCAAGAAAGCTATTTTTGAAGACCCATTATTAGTGAGTCCAAACAATTCTAAACCTTTCAACGTTTTCTTTTTTGCTTCTAAAAACACCCTAGCTATTGTCCTTTTGCAAAAGAATGAAAATGGAGATGACCAACCTGTTGCCTTTTCCAATAAATTCATGAGAGATTCTGAGTTGAATTATTGAAAAACAAGCCTATGCCTTAGTTCAAGCCTTGAAATATCTTAGAGTCTATATCCTTCATTCTTCCATTATTGCCTATGTTCCAAACAATGTTGTTAAAACTGTATTATCACAACCAGATATAGATGGTCGAAGAGGAAGATGGTTCACCAAGGTATTAGAATTTGATCTTATTATCAAACCTACAAAGTTCATAAAGGGTCAGGGTTTAGGCAAACTTTTAGCTAAATCCAATTGTAAAGTTTTGGGGATAAATTATGTGATGCAAATATCAACAGAGAAGAATCCACGAGAACCTTATCAAATATCAATAGAGAAGAATCCACAAGAACCTTCTCAAATATTAGCAGAGAAGAATCGACAAGAACCTTCTCAAATATTAGCAGAGAAGAATACACAAAAAACCTTCATCATCAGCTAAACCAATTCCTCTTCCACTCCACAATGATGAGGAATTTCTTCTTTTAGAATGGTACACTGATATTGTGCATTTTCTTTGTGATTTTGATTATCCACCTAGACTCACAATCAAAACACTCAAGTTAAAGGCTATAAAATATTGCATCATCAATGAAAATCTATATTGGAAGGATTCACTAAACATCTTTGTGTTATTCTTAACATAAAGTGAGACAAAAGGAGTTATAGATTAGTTTTATGTAGGTATCTATAGTGGTCATTATGCTTGGAGATAAATAGCATACAAGATTTTAAGAGGTGGGTTTTATTGGCCAAAATTATTTGCAGAAGTAGGAGCAAAGGTTAGAAGCTGCATACCATGTCAAATTTTTTTTGGAAAGAAAATATTAACAACACTCCCTCGGGTTCCAGTCTGAGTTGAAGCACCTTTCCTATAGTTGGGATTATATTTTATTGGAGAGATTCATCCAACATCTAGCAATCAACATAAATGGATTTTAACTATCACAATTTATTTTACAAAGTGGGTTGAAGCTATACTACCAGTCGGGAATGCTACTAATATTGTTGTCATTAAATTCATTGAAGAAAACATACTATCTAGATTTGGATTTCCCCAACAGATAGTTACAGACTGTGCAAAAGCATTCAATAGTATTAAAATGATTGAGTTTTGCCAAAAATAACAAATTCTACTACATTATTCTACCCCTTATTATCCTCAAGGAAAAGGATTGGAAGAGTCTTCAAACAAAATTCTAGTCAAAGTCATTAAAAAGGTACTTATAGATCATAAGAGAAATTGGGACAGTCATCTTAAGTACGCAGTTTGGGTAAATAGAATTTCACTAAAGAGATCAATCGGTAAATCACCTTTTCAGCTTATTTATGGAACTGAGGCCATTTTTCATACACAACTAGCTTTTCCTGTCATGAAATTCTTACAAGAAGAAAATGAAGAACCTGATGATTTTTCTAGGAGATCAATCAGATTATAGAACTTAATAAAAACATAGATGAAGTCCAATATAAGCTTCGAAAATATCATAACAAAATGAAAAGCTTGTTTGACACAAAGGCTAGAGAAAGAGATTTCAAAGGAGGAGATTTAGTACTAAAATGGGATGCTAGAACAAAAGACAAAGGAACACATGCAAAGTTTGATAATCTTTGGTTTGGACCTTTTAGCATTGTAGAGTTTAAAGTCAAAAATACTTTTTTCTTATATAACTTAGAAGGGAAATATTATTCATTGCTTGTTAATGGAAAATATTTGAAACATTATATCAAGCACTAAGATTTCTTTAGTTATTCATCATTTGTACATTACTGGTTTGTTCCATTTTCCTGAAAGTATGATTGCTTTTCAACAAAGGCTCCATCATCGCGAGGAGAAGGAACTTGGATCTGCATGTTCTCTTCATCCTACAAGATGAAGTAGTCCCCAATTGGCGCTGATGTTGTAACATTGATTGTTTTGATAAGTTAGATGTTTTTATAATACACACACACACACACACACACACAGAAATTATGTGGAAAGAAAAATGGAATAAATAGAAATAAAAAATTATAATGAAAATCCCAAAATGTAGCGCACTAGTTAAAATGTTGTTTTTCAATAATTAATCATGTTTGATTAAATCTTAAATGTGAATAGATTAAACAAAAATAAGAGACTTTATTTTGTAACTAGACAAACTACAAGACTCTTTTTCGTTTTTTTTAAATGTAATAAAATTTTGACAGATATGATTTGCAATGCTAAGAGATCAATGGATCTTAGATCACTCTGCACCCCCCAAGCCCATCCGAAGTTTAATCAATGAGGTGGTGAGAAGAGAGGTCATCCCTCATACCACCTCTGCCAGGTGCCCCTCTCACTCCAAAACCATAAACCATTTCCTACCCCCTCTGAAATCCACTCACTCCCATCCATAAAGCTGTTACACCTGCTCTCGCCAGTTTTAAATAAAAATCCCTGTTCCATCAACTATCAACTCCTTATTCACCAACCATATTCCCATTATAAAATTTCTCATTACACATTAACGTCCCACACACCCATTTAATGGATAAATTGCGATAGAACCATTTCACCTACATAAAAGAAAATTTTTTGTTTTGTTGAATATTATTGGTTGCTTGTATTTTCTTTTTCTGCTTCACCAAGTCATAAACTGAACCATCGCTACCATTTACCAAGTAGAACAACCACCAAAGTAACTAGTGAAACTCAAGAGACCATTCCACCTATTAGTCAACAATGGAATTGTTCATCTCCAGGTAATTACAGTTGTTTCTCGGTCCTTTTTTTTCAATCATGTCTTCAAAGAAGAAATCAAAAATTTCAGAAAACCCCATGCTTCCTCCCACTATTGACTTAGACCATCAACCGTTAGTCAACCAACTCTATAGAGTTTCTAAAACCAACTGTGAGTTCGATCTTTATGAACCCCGCAATTGGTTAAAACATACATTTTTAAACCTAAGAGATGAATTAAACCTCTGTCACTCATCTTTACCTTAGTTTATCATTCCAAAAACCCATCATTTCCCAAAATTCATTTCATGGTGTCATGTTAGGTATGTTCCTAGTCAAAGAGTAGTGGTTTCCCAAAACAATGAAGCTCTTTATACAATTATTGTTGAATCAATTAATCAAATTTTACAAATTCAAAACCCTAAACCCTTGCATCCATTTTCTCCAGAATACCTCATGGATATCTATAAAAATCGTGACTTCCCCAAAGAGCCAAGATTTTTGAAACCTTTCTACCAAAAAAATGTCCAATTATGTAAAGTCAATCCACCATATCAATCATCTATGTTTCCATAAATGACCAAGCAAATAATATCCATTATCTCATTTTTGTTAGGTTATTATTTTGATCAGTGGGTCAATGAGGTCCTTATAGGTTTCTTATAAGTTTTCTTATAAGTTAATGAAAAGCCATCTATTATATTCAATTATAGTGAATTACTAACAAAATCAATTCATGATTAGTTGATGAAGTTCTCTATTGAAGGAGTGTTCAAATATGGTTTTGTCTTAGTATATTTGTTCATGTTTTATCAGTGAGAGAGGTTTTATTTTACCTCACAGAAGATGGACAACCAAGGAAATCCACAACTAGTAATCCATTTGACTTCCTTGGTGAGTAAGAACACCATTGACTTAATATTTAATGAATTTGTGGATCAATTTCTATATGTTATTTCTTGTTTAATGAACATTGATGTAGAACCAAGGGTTGGGATAGAGATTTGAAAAATTATACATTGTAGTGAAAACACAGAATAGGAGATTGGTATCTATACCAAAATTATACGAAGATTAGGATCTATGGATGTGAACTACCTCCATATAGATTACCTAAGTTTGTCCCTATTTGGATTTTTGCATTGGAATATATCAGATAGATGATTAACATGGATCAACTTCATTTTGTAGCAAAAAAGAAGAAGCCTCAATTTAAAATCAAAACTCAAGTAGGGCCTTTTATTTGTAATGCTAGATCAACAGGGAAGGAAGCATAAACTCTTTTGAAACATATGAATTTCAAACTTGGCTTCATATGGTAATATGATCCCATATGCGTGATTTCAAAATTAAGGGTAGAGAAAAAGCCTACCCCATATGCTCACACTCCTAGGCCTAAGATAGAACAATACATGAACTAGGATGAATGGCAGGAGAATACACTTTAGGAGGCAGAAGAGAAGGTTATATCATTTACAACATCACAAACTCTTGTCTCAGAAGAAAAGTAGGAAAAAAGGCCAAGGGAGAGTGCTTCCCCTATGGTGATAGAAATTTTAGTCAAGGAATTCAAAATATACAGTAAGAGGGAGAAGACAAATAATACAAGTGAAACACAACAAGAAGATACTACACAAAAAAACCCAATTATCATGACGGACCCATTTGTTCCATCATCTTCTAGAAGAGAAGAAATGGTTGTGGGATCTCCTATGTCTTCAACCAATCTAGATGTATCATCATCTCAGACAAGAGAATTGTAGTAGACTCAGAAAGAACATAATATATTTATAGTTTACAATGAAATAAAGCAGAGGAATGAGGCTTTGAAAGCTTCCACTTATTTATAGTTCTAGAATCAAAAATCAACTTTACAACACATGGTACTTTCTACCTTCTACACTAAGAAGGAAAAGATATGAATAGCCTTCCTGGAACAAAAAATCACTCATCCTAGAAATGCAGATGATTATACTAAATCATTGTTCTCTTTTGATGCAAACTTAATTAATCCTATTGACCAGATTGATTTACATGAAAAATATGGTAATATGATATATTCTTCTCTCACAAATTCAGCTATAGAAAAAACATAAGCTTCAAGTATCATTAGAAAATATTCAGCCTCAGTTGAAGTTAAGAAAAATATCTTCCTTAGCTAAGGATACAAGGATAAAATCTTTAGAGGATTTAGTGATAAAGTTGGGATATGATCCCACCAATGTGAAAGCAACAGAAGAGGTAATCAAGAGAAATAATGTAGAAATAGCTTCTTTTAGAAAACAACTTAAGGTTCCTTCTACAAAAGATCCACATACTAAAGAAGTAAGACAACTAGAAAAAGAGAAGGAGTACATGTTCAAAATCATAATTGAACAAAATGCACAGATAGAAAAAATGGAAACTAAAATTGAAAGGATTTTAAAGAAAAAGGAACAACAGGGAACCTAAGAACAAAATTTTGTTCTTTCACCAGTTCTAGTGATAACAATGCCAGTTATAGCTACAACAACAACAACATCTACATCAACAACAACTTCAGCAATGGAAACTCAATCAACAGACTAAAAAATAGACCTTGCAAAAGAAATGGAAGATTTATCAATTATGGGACAAAAAGTTGATAAGATTAAAACTCAGCTAAATAATTTACAAGAGAAAAAACTAAAGGTTGATAATGTATATTTAGCTAAGTTGCAGAAGACACATAATCTTACACAAAGAATTGACCTCTTAGAAAGCCAATCTTTCATAACTGTTGACACCATTCTACAGGCTAAGGAAAGCATTTGGATAGAAATAAATGAGACCATCACTGATATATGGCCTTCAATTGAGATCATATTTGAGCAAGGTGAACTAGTGCAGAGAGCCAAAGAAGTAATAGAATATGTGAAGAAGGACTTGGGTTTAAAACCAGGAAAATAAAATGCACTAATAAGGGTTTTGAATTCGAAAACCAAAGATGAACTAGACGAATATAACATAGAGGATAGAACAAAAACTATTTTGGAAGCGAGAAGGATTCTCATTGAGAAAAAATTGATGTTGCAATTGGAAAACAAGTGCCATAACCTCGAATCAAGTATCCAGAGGCTTCACATAAAATTATTTGTGTTACATAAAAAACGATTGTCTGGATTAAAGTGAATTGGAGATAAATTGATTAATTTAGAAGAATATCAAAAGAAATTATATTCAATCGCAAAGGATAAATTCATATTTTCAAATATTCAAGGTACAATCACAGGTAAAGCTTTTATGGAAGGCCTCAATTATGATTTACTCATCAAGTATGAGATAAATCATTTATTTTTTGTTAAACCAACTTTCCAAAAATACACTAAGGTGGATTAAATGTTCATAAAATTGGTCAAATATACAATTCCAGATGAAGAAAGGTGGGAAGAGTTATGTAAGTTACTAGAGTAAATGAATCAGAAGTCATCAACAATTATAAATAGTAGAGTAGAAAATTAATCAACCCACATCAACACCAAAATCGTTGAAAGTAGCGAAAACAACTTCAGAAGTTTTATTTCCCTATGATTTTGTACTACTTTTTATAAAAAAATAGTTTTAGATATTTGTCAAACAAATCTAGATATTTAAGTTTAGATATTTTGGGAAAAAAATGTATAAATATTTCAAAAATCGAATTGTGAAGAGTTGAACCCTTGGGATAACTTTTCTTGAGCTAAATTACATGTATATGAAGTTGTCTGATATCAATAAAAGGATTATGGATTTTCTTCAAATAACTTGTTATCTTTGTGAGTTGTTCTTAAGTTATTCATTTCATTTTGATGTTTTTGCATGTATTTATTTTTATTGAAGAAATCTAGGTAAGATATAAATGAATATTAGTCTCTCTTAAATCCCCTGTGAAGTTATAGCATATTACATAGATTAGTTTATTAGACTATCTATCTAAATTAACTCCTGTACATTAATTAATTGTCACTTATTCGTAAACTTAAATGCATTTTGTTGGGCAGTGAACATAGTTTACTAGCTTCTCTTTCTTATGATAATTTAAAATATTTTGTTTGAATATTTAAACTTATAGCTTCTTAGAATTATTCCTTACAAATATTATTAAATATAAATTACTTTTTAGAGGTAAAGAATCATCCCTTTCATTGTATTAATACCAACCTAGATCCATCTTAACCCCGTATCTGTCAATCACCAAGAGGGATCAAATATCTCGAGGTGCAAACCTCTTTTTTGAGTGTAAAATTTGAGGAAAGGTTTACACCTCAAGATATTTGATCCCTCTCGGCGCTTAATAGATCTGGGGTTAAGATGGATCTAGGACGATTATATAAAACTATATAATATCTATATTTGTATCTACATGACTATTTCTTTTTCACTCTCTATATCTCACCACCAAACATACACACTCTCTTTCAATCTCTCTCTCTCTCTCCCCCCCTCCCTCTTCCTCTCTACCTCTCTATCTTCGCCTTTTTTCCTTCTCTCTCTCTCTCTCTCCCTTCCCTCCCACTCTATTCTCTCCCTCACTCTCTCTCCATTTCTTCCTTGTCATACCTTCTCTATCTCTCCACCTTTCTCCCTCTATGTATTTCTTCTTCCTTCCCTCTCTCTCCTATGCAACTCCATCTCTATCACATTCTCTCTCTTGATTCCTCTCTCTCCCTTTCTCTCCCACCTCCATCCGTATCGCCCCCCATCACTCTCTCTCTCTCTCTCTCTCTCTCTCTCTTCCCTCCAACTCTATTATTATCTCCCTCCCTCTCCCCTTCATCATTATGTCTCCCTCTCTCTATATTCACTCCTCTCCTCTCTCCCTCACTCTCTCTCCATCTCTCCTTTGTTCATTCCTCATTCTCTCTCCATATTTCCTTTGTACTTTCCTCATTCTCTCTCCCCCTCCAAGTCTCTCTCTCTCTTTGCCCTCCAACTTTTTCACTATCTCTCTCCCTCTCTCCCCTTCACCTTGCTTGTATTCACCAATTAGATCCTTAGTTAAGATGGATTTATTTTATTTTTTACTAATATTATTTATATGATATAAATTCAACATGTTTAAATATGAAAGCATTCTCATTTTCAATTTTATTAAAAACTTACTTTAATTTCTATGGGAATAATTTTAGTAGTCATGAGGATAGAGGATTTAGATATATTTCAAAAGTAATTATAACATTTTTCCTTTTAGTTTAAATACATCTGGCCACAAAATGTTATGGATTGGGTTCGACTTCCTAGTTGGCCGGCGACAGGCATCTCATCCGTGTGGAAGGCACTGCTTCATTCCCTTCCTCATATTAGAGACAATCTGGTGTGGAGAATTAATGATGGTTTCCTGGCTCAGATTGGTATGGATCCTTGGATTGGAGGTTGAGGAAGACATTTTCTTTCTAGAGACCTCATACAGTATCTTCACTCCCATGAAATCAGGGTTATATCACACATTACCGATCTACAAAACACTAGTATTTTTTCACAAGCATGGAAATCTGCTCATCAACTTGTTCTACCCCCTTAATGGCACCAAGAATGCTAAGATTATATATCTATGCTATCTGAATCTCACATTAGGATAAAAGAGGGCCCGGATGAACTAGTATGGTGTAAGGCAGAGAATGGCATATACTCTCCAAAGACAGGATATATTTCCTTGATTCACCACAAAAGGCCAGAACAGATTTCAAGTTGGTGGAGAATCATTTGGAAACTCACCAACACCCCCGCGCATCAGATTATTCTTCTGGTGTATTCTTAGAGATAAAGTACCTACCGGGGAACACCTATCTCACAAATATTTTTATAGGCCAACCTGGTGTATTCTATGCAAACGCTAATCCGAATCAACCGATCACCGCTTTCTGCATTGCATCGCCCTGCACTCTCTTTGGCAAGTCTTATCCTCCTCTATTCGATTCACTGGGCAATGGGTTGGCAATGATCTAGGCAATGCTTGGGATGACTGGTCAAACAGACACAAGGGATCCAAACTACAGAGCCTCCCCTTGATTGTCAGTTGGTATATTTGACTGGCCTGTAATCGCTTCATATTTGATAACAGACCAGCATGTTGGCCTCACATTGCAGCTAGTATAATCTCAACTTACAATGAATTGCCTGACCCTTTGCCACCTAGAGAGCGTAGACCACAGGCCCCTCCTATCATTGACAAAAGCACTCCTTGGACTTTCTTTGATGGCGCTGCTAATCAACAGGGCTATGGTGGAGGTTTCATTCTTTATATCAATGATCAACACTTATACAAAGTCAAGATGGGTTTAGGAGTTGGAACCAATAATTTCAAAGAACTCATTACCCTCCACCACTTACTACATTTCTCCTTGGGGCACCATTGCATCAATTTAAATATTTTTGGGGACACAAAGATCATCATTAACTGGTTCAATGGCATTACTACATGTCACATACACACACTCAGTAATATATTGAATGAAGTTAATATATTCAAGGAAGAATTTAACAATATCTCTTGCAATCATATCTACAGGGAGCATAATTGTAGTGCTGACCAACTATCCAAGGAGGCCTCCGCATTACCTAGAGGAGAGTGGTTGATACAAGAGCAGAGGGGGAAAAATGAATACCACTATTTTCATCGGCCATATATAGACCAGCATTACCAGAGGGACATAAGCCCTTAATCACTATCTGTTTTTTGTTAAATACTGTAAAAACACAATAAATTTTTGTTATGTACATTGACATATATAAATAGTTTTCTATTCTGAAAAAGGGCCCTATGTGGCTTATGTATAGGCTTATACAGGCATATAAAAGATATTCACAATTGATATTATGGCAGATCACCTTGCGTGGTGTATCTAGACCACTCATAGTTTATTTTTGTGCTAGTCTGTGGTGACTCAGTTACAACATATGCAACAACATCGTGACTCAGTTACAACATATGCAACAACATCTACAATTTGTAATTTTTCAATATTAATGAAAAATTACGTATTTTTCCAGTGGAAAGAAAAAACATTTTTCCTTTTAGCTTCAATTAAAAAAATATTATAAAATTAAATGAAAATAAAATACTCTTATTATGAAATAAGTTATGGTTTTTGGGCATGTTGTATTGATAAGCCATGGCATTGGCCCATGCTATTGTAACAAAGCTTATTTACAAGTTAATGATATCCATGGTAAAGTGGGGTTGAATATCCATGGTTCTTGTCATATTGTTGAAAACTATTTTGATTGTCAAATAAGTTATGATTTTTTGGCATGTGGTATTGATAAGCCATGACATTGTCCCATGCTATTATAACGAAGCCTATTCATGAGTTCATAATATAAATGACAAAGTGGGGGTGAATATCTATGATTAGTAGTCTTTTCATATTGTTATAAAATACTTTTATTATGAAAAAAGTTGTGTTTTTGAGCACATGGTATTAATAAGCCATCATATCCATCCATGGTGCTGTAAAAAAGTCTATTTACAAGTTAATAATATGCATGGTAATGGACTAATAAGGGGTTTGAATTCCAAAACCAAAGATGAACTAGAAGAATATAACATAGATGATAGAATAGCAACTGTTATATGTGTTACATAAAAAAGGATTGCCTAGATTAAAGGGAATTGGAGATAAATTGATTAATTTAGAACAATATCTAAAGAAATTATATTCACTTATCAAGGATAAATCCAAATTTTCAAAGATTAAAGTTACAATCAAAGGTAAATATTTTATGGAAGGCCTCAATTATGATTTACTCATCAAGCATGAGATAAATCATTTATTTTTGGTTAAACCAACTTTCGAAAAATACACTGAGGTGGATGAAATGTTCATAAAATTGGTCAAATATACAATTCCAAATGAAGAAGGGTAGGAAGAATTATGTAATTTACTGGTGTAAATGAGTCAACAATCATCGATTGTTATTAGCACCAGAGTAACAGATTAATCATCCCACATCAATACCGGAATCCTTGAAAGTAGCGACAACGACTTTAGAAATTTTATTCCCTATGTTTTGCACTATTTATATATATATATATATATTATATATATATATATATATATATATATATTATATATATATATATATAGATAATATTAAATATATATATATATAGATTATATATTATATATATATATATTATATATATAACAGTTTTAGATATTTTTCAAACAAATCTAGATATTTAAGTCTAGATATTTTGGGAAACGTTTGTATAAATATTTAAAAAATTGAATTATGAAGGGTTGAACCCTTGGGATAAGTTTTCTTAAGCAGAATTACATGTATCTCAAGTTGTCTGATATCAATAAAAGGGTTATGGATTCTGTTCAAACAACTTGTCATCTTTGTGCGTTATTCTTAAGTTATTTATTTTTATTGAAAAAATATGGGTAAGATATAATTGAGTATTAGTCTATCTTAAATCGCATATGAATTTATAACATATTATAGAGATTAGTTTATTAGACTATCTATCTAAATTTCTCCTCTACATTAATTAATTGTCACTTCTTCGTAAACATAATTGCATTTTGTTGGGTAGTGAACATAGTTTACCAACAAATTGTTCTTATGATAATTTTAAATTTTTTGTTTGAATATTTATAACTCATAGCTTCTTAGAATTATTCCTTCCAAATATTCTTAAATCTAAATTACTGTTTAGAGGTAAAGAATAATCCCTTTCATTGTATTAAGATAATTTAGGATGCAGTACCTGTTTACATAAGCTTAAAACATTGGTCATCCATAAATTAAAAATGACAAAACATTTTAGATGCTTTGGAATAATTACCTAACCTAGAATTATCTCAGAGGACAATAAGAGATAAGGTGAAGCAGAAGATGAAAAATATAGCTTGAAGATCAATATTTCTCATCATATTAAAGAAAGAAGCCTTGAAAAAGTTATATACTAGTCTTGGTCTACTATAAGAAGAAGCCTAGAAGTATCTATTGAAGATCCAATAAGTCAGGTAGCAAACCTTGTCTAGGTAAAGAACCTTATGAGGAAGAATGAAGGTATAAGGATCTTGAGAGTACCAAGATCATACACTTGAAGTATCTTATGGACTAAAAGAAACTACTTTTAAAAGGAGACTAAGACCAAAATATATAAGAAGCATATGAGGACCATTTGAAAGGTATGATTATAAGCTACAATCAATTTAAGGGGCACAAATCACTTTCATAATTTTTGAGAATCATATGAGCCATTTATAAAGCTGGTAGCAACCTCTCTCTCCATAAAATATGACAATTTGAAGAAGAATCAAGTCTACATTCCTTGGAGTAGTATAGTGATATATTAAAAGATCTCTAAAGGGACCATACATACTATTTAAGACAAAAAATGAAAATTTTGTGCAAACCTATAATTGAGCAATCACAAATATTTGCCTCAAGGAGAAGAACAAATATATCACATTAAGGATTATGCACAACCAAAGGAACAACAACTAGTCTTTTTGAGAACATGTTCACTCAACGTATTTGAAGTTCCTCTTGAAGGAAACACTAAAAGAGATACAATTCTATCATTGGGAAGTAGTCATTTTCAGGGAAAGGTAAGGTTATTGTAAGGTACGTATAACATAGCATGTTCATTTGTGAGCTTTTTGTTTAAAAGTCTATATATAAATATGCATTAGGGTTTTACTATATGTGTTAAGTCTAGGGTTTATAATCTTATACTTGTTGAATATTTTTTAATATCTAGGATTACAAACCCTAGATGTATATTGAATTAATAAAACCCTTGTCAATGTAAAAAATCGACCCCTATTCTATTTTTTTCCCTCATATAAGCCCTAGTTTCCGGTCTCTAAGGTTTGTAGGTAGTCTAGGGTAAAGTGGCATACCATAGTAAGATTGGAATTAAAATTTAAATCCTAGAGTTGATGTTTCAAAAGATAGAATAATGAGACTTAGGGTTTGGAATTCTCTCTCTCTAAAGATTCCATGAGATCCGTAATCACAATTATGCTCTTGTACTTGTATATTTTTCTTGGTGGTATTTGACAATGAATGCTACAGGTATTTGATGAAGGAAGGAAAATTGGAAAAATATGTTGATCTTATGAAAAGGATGATGACTAAATGGAATGGTAACTTGGCAATGAAGTTGGATTCTGGGGAACTCTAATAAAAATAGACTCATATGGAGATGAGCCATGAATATGTTGATATTATCATGATGAGAGGAAGCCCTATCAAATATTGTGAAAGAAATAAATCAAGGTATGTATAAATATTTGTAGCAAGCCTTCATCATTAAAGAAGGTACGATCATTTTTTCTTTAAAATTTCTTTACATAGAATCATATAGATTCTTATATTTTTTGGGTGATTGATCTATAGATTAAATAAACTCTTGTAATAACTATCTTTTGTTATTTATTCACTTTGATAAAACCCTAGCCTTTTAAATTTTAGGGTTTGTTGATAGTATATAGGGCATACGATAAAATCCTATCTTTTTAGGATTTGATGATAATACTTAGGGTTTATGAAAAAACCCTTGAAGAAGTTAATAAGATCCTAGGGCATGAAAATAAAACCCTATTTGTAAATTATTCGTCTTTGGTTGAAACCCTAACCTTGTTTAGTTATTGAATATCTAAGGTTAATATTAAAGTTTTGCTGATGATATCTAAGGTATGAGATAAAACACTAGCAAAGGTTGTTGTAAGTGTCTAGAGCATGAGGTTGTAACCCTAGTTGATTATTAATTGGGTTTAGGTTTTGATAACCCTCTATGCTCTCCTTGTGGTAAAGTTAATCTTCATTCTCTTGTACATATATATTTGTGCTTGATTTTACTTGTTGAATAAATTTGCAAGTACACAAAGAGGTTGTAAATATGTAAGACTACTTGATGATGAATTTGATGAGAATGATGGAAAGAGGGAGTTGTGAGAACCCCGATGACATTGAATTTTACATTGAAATATGACATTATTTCCATATACAGATAAAAGGAATGAAGTTTTGAAAGGCCGGAGTCCTTTGATGACACGATGATGTAAAAGAAAGGGCCTATGTAACTGGAAGAATAAAAGTTATTGATGATGGACTTATCTCCCTAATTTGAGGGGGGGCTTGGATGAATGAAAGTATTTATCCACCATATTTAAGAGATAGGATATGATTTTGGAAAATATCGATAAGGAAAGAATAAGATCAGAGAATGGTTGAAGCGCTGCTAATGACTATTCATGTTTGATGAGATTGTGGACAAAACTTGGTTGTGTTGAGAAGTGTTGAGAATGAGTTTGGTGTTGCTTGAGAATATTGGAAAATGAAGCTTTCGTCAAGGTTTGTTTAGATATTATGGTGAACTAAGAAACATCAATATGGTTGAGGACCCAAAATATTATGCTACCATATTGATAATAAGAACCAATATATTAGAAGTGATTGGGGTCATGAGGCTATAATATGTTAATATGGATGAACAAGTAGTTGATGTGTTGATATCTCCCCAATAAGTTTGAAGATTTGATAAGCATGCTTGGATTGATTTGGTTGAGGGGGAGAGATGAGTATTATAAGCTTCCCATATATTGGTACTTCGGAGGACATCTTGGCTTGGTTGGTGTTGATATCTTAGTTATATTTTGACATTGTTGATGTCCAGATCCTAGTGTGGGAGGGTATCTTTGTCTTATGGAGCTCCATTTTAGTATTGAACCTGATGACACTTGGATCCCTATAAGGGTTGGTGTCTTGGCATGGAGGCCTAGGTGGTATTTATATCATGTTAGATTGATACTAGGTTGTAGCATGATGGTACCTATAGTGGCATGTTGTGTTGATGACACCTTAGTCCTTGTTAGTGTCTTAAATAATTGAATTAGTGTCTTGGAAATGACACTTGGATCCTTGAATTGATGTCTTGGTGATGACACTTGGATCCTTGAAATAGTTTCTTGACACTTGGATCATTGATGTGATACATTAGTAGTCTGGTATCTAGCATTGCATATGTTGTTGTACTATTCTTGGAACATTTAAAATTGAGGTCAACCTTGTATTGATTAAGAAATTATGAATACCTCCCTAGTTAAGAGGGAGTGTTGAAAATGTAACTAGTATCAGTCTTCATAATTGTTGTCTAGCTCATGATATAATGTATTTGTCAAAAGAAAAGAAAAAGAAGAATTATTGTCAAAGAAAAATTATTTATAAGCATGGGTTTCATGCTCAATTTATTTTGTTTCTATATCAAAGAACCCATTGAGTGCTTCTAGGGTTTGTTTCATGAATCATAGTCCTTGTCATCATGTAATAGACCCTTCTTGGGCTTTGTATATCAAGAACTAAATTTGTAATTGAGTCAAAATGTAAGTTTACATCCTTTACCAAGTCAGCCTCATCGTCTAGCAAGTCGGTCTGGTTGAAGGGATTTGACCAACCTTGAAGTTTATATATAAGCAAGAATTCAACCTATTTTGGCATCCAAGGAATAATAAGTTCGATATGAAATAAAATAGCAAGGAAGATAAGTGAAGGTCTAGGAGAAACAAGGAAACAAAATAAGAAGCTGAAATATGAAGTTTAAATATCTCTCTTGCATATGTGAGTATTGGTTAGGTTTATTTTGATTATGATAAAAGTCCAGATCAAGAGGATTGGATATGCAATTCACAAGAAGAAAAGAAGTGTGAATTCATATAAGAGAAAGCCTAATCTCTAGTGAAGGAAGGATGAGCCTCAAAAAAAATAATAAAGGTTTAAAATATGTCATTTTTTGTCACACATGTGAGAAGTCTGAAGAACTATACGGCCAAAGGTATAGGACTGAAATAATAGGCCAAAATTTCAAAAGTTGCAGAGAGTTGAATTGTAGAAGGTGAGTTGGAGGGTTGACTTGAGTTGACCTTTTTGGAATATTTTTGTCTTGTCTTGAATGAATATTCTTAAGAGTTGACTTGCTAGATTGGAAGAGGTATTTATATAGGTCCAAGGGTCTTATTTGACTCATTTTATTTGGTTCTAAAAGAAGAGAAGATAATTTTTAGGTTTTCCCCAAGAAGAGTGGTTTTTCCCTGGTTGAGATCCTACATCTTGTGTCCTTGTTGTTTTGATATTCATGAAATTTATATTTTGGTAGTTACTTGATGATAAGAAGATAAAAGAAGGCATAAATGAAGTTAATAATATTGCAAATAAATCACAAATAATTATTAAAAGAAGATGACCTTTCTGATTTTCTAATACTTATGAAGTTTCTCATCTCATAGTTCCTCCTGAATGAAATCATCCCAAAACTTGTTCCAGTTTGGCAGTCTATCTTGAGTGACAATCCCTTTGATGAAGGAATTCCATTCTATAAACCCTTTCAATGAAATCCTTACCATCTCATAATCTGTAACAATTTCACCAATGGCAGAAAGCTCATCTCAAACTTGAGAAAGTCTTGTTAGATATAGTACCACAGCTTCACCATCTAATATCTTGGTTCTTTTCAACTTATCCTTTAACACCAATAGTCAATTCCTATTCTTATTCTAGAAAAAATACTGAAGATCTTTCTGCATCGCATGGGCATATTTCTTCCTAGATAGATGAGGTATCAAATGATTTTTGAAACTATCTAGGATGATCAATGTCGCCTTCGTATCCAACTCCTCATGAGCTTCCAACTCCTTAGGGTTGGTTTCTTGATCTCCTTGTTGGAAAATTCCTAGATCTTGTTCACCATCAAAACTAGCATCATCCTTGCCTTCTAAGGACTATATTTGTACAAGCCATCCAATGCATTCTCATATTGTAGACCATGTGAAAAATGTTCCGTTTTTATTAGTGCTTTAACAACAACGGAGCCAACATCCTCTTGAGTTGTACATTGTGCACACATTGATTTACTAGCCCTTCAAAGTAGCTCTGAAAAACTGTTGAATTTTCCATGGCACTAAAGAATCAGGTTTGAGTCTAAGTTCACGATTACAAACAATTTCAAATGCCACAGGTTGTGGAAAATTTCACACAACCACTAGGAATTATTTGATGCAGGAGCAGGTGACTCAGAGGAAAAATCCTGCAGTTTCTATGTTTTTTCCAGTTAAAATAGGATAAAAATAAAACATGCTATCTTTTTTTGAAAAGTAGGATAGGAGTGGAGAATAAAACTGGCTATCTTTTCATAAGATAGCCAAATTGTAAAAAGCCTTAAATTACCTTGTAAAAGGCTTTTGCAAGAGGCAAAAATTATCTATATGAATAAAAAAAGGAGACTTTGTGGCTAATCTGGTTAGAGACGACGAGGCCAATATTGTTTCAATGAATTTCTCTCTCATGTAATGAATGGAATGTTATATTAAGAATGGTATTCGAAATCGCCGAGAGTCTCAGAATTGTGCAGTTTTAACATGTGTTTTAATGAATTTCATGTGATATAGCTTTATGAGCAGAAGGCCTGGTTGATGAAGAAATATTGACGAGCCACTGCGCGGAGCCATTATAAAGTCTGAAATCATTAAAGATCTGTGTGTTAAGGCAGCGTAGGACAGTGGCAGTATCAGTTAGAACTCGGCCAATTTCCAGGTAAAGAATTGTCGAACTTTAAATGTTGTATCTGCATGGGGTTTTCTTTATTCCTTGGTCGTATACAAAGATGCATGTGTGGCTGCATATGCGTTTTTATATCCTTATTTCCTTTGTTTGAGGTTCAAACTACAGTTAAAGAATTGAAGCACTATAGATTTTATTAATAATCCCCAATTGTTTGCATGGAGAGGTAAGACGCCGTGCGTTCTTTAACCAATTGCTTACGTGGAGAGGGATGTCTGCTGGTTGAGCAGTTATTAATCATTTACTTTGTTGAATACAGGATGGTGTGCGTGGAGAGAACGATGTGCGTTCAGTATCCATTCGATGATATTTTAAATGTGAATGTTAATGATAAAAGGTCGATTTAGAAGAACGATCCTCATTCAAGAGGCATTAGATTGCAAGGAAAATATTAATAATATGAAAGATTCAATAGAAATCAATATTTATCCAGTGTTTTGAAGAAGTCTTCTTATTATCTGTAAATAAAATGTTTTAACTCAATTGGTTATATTGGTCAAAGATGTCTCATGAAATCACTGCTACTTGACCTTTCACTATGTTTGGAATTTCATGAACATGTATTTGGAATAAAGTGTGACCTTAATATAGCCCATCATTCCAAGCTTGTTCGATACCATTTTATCAGTGTCGGCAATCATTTTGGAACACTGAAAGCTTTGTTAAGTGGGATTTTGTTCTTGTAGAAGTAGAAAAGAATGGAAGCTATCAGTTAATGACTAATACTCCTGAAGCCAGTTCAAAGGAAATTGAGGCAGACATTCAAGAGATTGCTATCAGATTAGGGAGATTATCTCTAACGCCTGCAACCCCGCCATCATTATTGTCTTGTATCCTTTTGGCCCTAGCAAGACTACTAGATAGAAAATATATATGACCAAAATAAATCAAAGAAATGAATCCAAAACATATGATCGAACACCCAATTACACATTTAGTCCCTAGACTAAGGGGTTGAGATAGATCCTGGAGCCCTCATCGATTGGTGAAGAGTGTTGGGTTTGATGCAGAAGGTCTTTGATCCAACCAGGATATATTTCCTTCTATGATAGATCTACTACCTAAATACAAGCATCACCAAAAAATACCACAAATAGCCTTCTATATAATATTGTTCACTCAAAGAAATAATGATTAACAAAAATAATTGAACAAAAACATATATCTATAGGAAAAGGAATATATATTCTCATTGATCATGAAGCAAAATGGTACATGTATACATTCACACATAAGATCTCCTCTCCAAATGCTAGTAGTGTCTTCTACTCTCTGAGAAATGTTACCTCATGAAGAAGTGAAACACAATCTTTAAATAAAAACGACAATATAACTCTCAACTTCTCTTTCTAACTCTCTCCAGTGCTACTTGACTCTCAAGGATGGACCAATATATAAATAACTAGAGAGCCTCCAAGGAGGATGAATGTAGATGCTTAGGGTGATGAAGTCATGGGGGATTCACCCACTGAACCTCTAACATAGCACATGCGTTCATGGCATGCTAAACAATGATGCCCTTAATTTGACTACATATTGGAAAATGCCTCTAAAAATCACATTATTTAACCCCCTGCCAATATAAATCCAATACACCTTCCCAATTTATAAAACCCCTATTTTCACTAAATATTGTACGTATCCATTTTTTTATTCACATTTTTTTACCCTTTTATTTTTATATCCCTGGTATAGTGATATGATGCCTCTCTTATGACCCCACATGCATTCTACAATGCATTCCCACAATGCAATTACTTAACCCACACTCAAGCACATATCACTATGATTTGTGGAATTTAATGGTCTAAGGCACACAAAGATCAACCATGTTTTAGGAAGATTGATTATGTGCATGTATATAAAATAACAAATAAATTGATCTATATGATGATGAAAAATCAGTTGATGAATCTTTATGAATAGGTTTGCAACAAATAAGGTGTTCAAGCACAAGTCTAGACCATCTTGATGCAAGAAAACTATCTACAACCAAGGTTGAGGCCCCAAATCTCAAGTCAAAGGTGCAATCCCAACCTATACATGCTTAGAAGAAGAGGATGGACAAGTCCCAACACATGCGCTCTTAAGGGAATAACAAAAAAGCATGAAATCACCTTTTGATTCATTATCATCTCACCAATGAGAGATGGGCTATCACTCATAGACTATGTAAAATGAAATAATGGATTGGAGATAACATAGAGGCATTAAATGAACGGACTACAACTAGAACATAAGACAAAATTTTGGTTGTAGAGGTGATCTACTCCATTTGGCTAGTTCAAAACAATGGTGTATTCCAAAATAAACCTCCAAACGTCTACAAGATTTTCTAGCTGTTGAAGGAAATAATATCTTATTCTGGACCTCACTAAAGACAAGGCTTCCTTACAGTCTCATACCTTTGAAATACAATTCTAAAATTTATAGAGGATATTTTAATTATCCAATTTAAGGTCATAACCAAGCCAAACACCACATTGGTGTATGAGACCCCCTTACTTGTGGGACAAGGAACCCACCTCCGCACAATGATTTGACCACTAAGTCAATGAAGGCATACATACTCTACCCCCTCTCGTTTTGAGCCTGTGACCTCTTAGGAGGAAACACATTCTCTTAGCCACTAGGCCCACTCAAGCTAGATATAGTAGATTTCTCCTTAAGGTCTCTTTTACATAATGAGCGATTACATTGGAAGTAACATCATATAGGAAATAGAAACAAACTTGGAAACAATATTAAGAACTAATATCACTTCCTTGAAATAGGAATGACCTTGGAGTTTCTATATCAGGGAATCACTTGAAAATTTAGGCTAAACAATATTAAAGTAATGTCTTGAACACCAAGAACCAAAAGCCTTATCACCCTATAACAAAGAAACCTATGAAAGATCAAATTTACAAAAATTATCCACTAGAGAACATCCATGTACACAATTCTACCAGAGAAAACATCTATAATACAAAAATCAGTTGAAAAGCATGATATGGGACTTTCAAATTCGAAAACCAGTTGAGAAGCATGGGATTAGGCTTCCAAAATTTTATTTAATGATTGTCTGAATGGAGGTTCTCACAATATGGGCTTAAATGTCCAAGGATGAAATGATAGGATAAAATATTTGCCAGAAATTGAAAATAATCCTTTCACTATTCTCTCCCAAGGGATTAAGCTAGTTGTTTATATAAACAATTCAATTAATATTGTTGTATAGAACCTCAATTTATATTTTCTTCTCACTGCCAATATTAGAATATAGAACAACCATATTCTCTATATGCAACCATGATTACAAATATCCAAAATATTCCATGGAAAACCCACAGACCAGAGGTTATAAAAGGCCATTGAGGTTTGGGCACTTCTAAAATCAAAAGTGCAGGAAATTGATTATTACCTTGGAAGCTCAAGTTGGGAAAGACCAGTAGGACTCACATTACCTTCCACGACATATATTATAGAATCTTCAAAGCAAAACAAGTTGTCCTTGATTTTACTACATGAAATTGTTAAACTACTGACATGTCCAAAGATAATTTCGCAGCAGCTAGCGATTCTAAAAACACAACTTCTTTATAAAAATAATGGTCATTTTACCAATATGTCACAATAAACTGCAATAAATAGATATGGAAGAATTAGTTGAAGAGAAGGCACACACTTTTATTTCAGTGCAACTTACTCTGAGACAACAAATAAATGCAGCATTTGATCAAACTGTGTTGTATCTAATAAAAACAGACATTGGAAACAAAATTCCAAGCTAAAAAGGTTTTTATCAACTCTATTCTAACTTAGTTTCCTATAAAACATAGGATTTAGTCCAACTTAGTTGCCTCTAATTCAAATATAAGTTGAAAACATAATTCTGAGCTAATAGATTCCGACAACTCTAATTTAATTTCGTTGTAACTGTAAAATAAACCCCTAGAGCATGGGAGAATAAGCATGGACCTCTTGATGTATTCGTAAGCCATAGGTGACTAGCCATAATACATAGTCTACATTCTTTGAACAAGAAAGAGAGTGGAAATCCTAAAGAGGCAATCCTGTCTGTATCAATATTCCATCTTACTAGCCTTGGTCCAAAAAATAGCTTTAAGAAAGTATCCATTGGAGTGAAGATTGTCTTAAGCAGCCGTAGATTTCAAGTCCTATGAATTGACTTCCTTAAGAGATCTTAGCTTAGTCTACAGTGTAAGCCCTATGACACTTACATTGGCCAATGTGGACTCCATTGAAAAACATAACGATCTTTGTAAGAGTCTTTCTGTTTTGTTTGCAGAAGAGCTTAAGGATGTTGTCTGTAATAAGCTTAAATTTCTTAAGAACACTGATCCATGTGTTGAAAGAATGTATTTCCTTACCGAGGTAATGGTTTCTACTTTTGAGAAATGACATTCTCAAAAGGAAGCGATAAATTCTCTCCCTCTTTATCTGAATGAACAAGTCATGTGGGATGAAAGTGTTGTACCCAACATTAATTAAACTGGTGAAGTATGCTTGGCTCTTCTGAAACTTAATCTACAATTTCTAACTCTCCATGACTACCTCCTAAGGAATTTCAATCTTTTTCGCTTGGAATCGGCATTGGAAATTGAGAAGATATCCAAGATGTGTTACCTCGACTATTAGCATATATTAATGATGAGAGAGAAAATCACTTTCTAGGATGGTCTAGGATGGTTATTCCAATCAAGGAGTTCAAAATCACCGAAGTAAAGAAAGCAAACATTGGAGAGGTGAAACCATCTGCTGTTATTGCAGAGGTTACATACAGTGTTTCATGATACACATCATAGATAAGGTATGAATGTAATGGGCTCAAGGAACATGTTCTCTTTTTGTTATCTGTATGTCCTTTTTTTAGAGCCACTTAGTGGTTAAGAAGCATCAAAGTTAAGTTTCCCAGAAAGGTTTGGGCTCTAGTATGTACATGGATGTGAAGTCATTGAGATTTAGGATGAGGTTGGCAACCTTATAAATTAATTTATAGGAAGGATAGAAAAATCCAAATGCATGAATTGAAGAACTATGACAAAACGTGACAGAGCATTTGGAAGTAGGGGGAAACAGAGTTTTCATCAAATTCTACAGATTTGTCAATGGGAGAAAGAGTAAGTCTATCGCAAATTTATACCAGTTTGAAACAGTATAATAAGTCACAAGGAAATATATTTCAAAATTCTAAGGGAGTAGAGTTTAAAGGTATAAAATTTGTAGCTCCAAATTCAAATCAACAAAATGCACACCACTAAATCAAAAGCATTCAAGGTTAAACACAAAAAAATAGCTTTAGGGCCCACTCCAATGGTAAAACAGAAATTAAAAATGCCGGAATTGTTTATTTTAAATGTTTAAGATTCTTTAAGGGTTGCCAATAAAATGCCTATAAATCAGCTATCTCATTAAAACAAAGAACATGGTCCAACAACTTAAAACTAATACTAAAACAAATATAATGAAGCCTATATTTGTAGAATAAGAAAGACAAATGAACCATAATCAAGAAGGTATTAGCAACACATAATTCCCAGAAAGACTCACCCCAAACAGATTCTACATCAGTGTTACATTTGATATTTTCTCCTGAATCCTACTCTATTTAGGTCTCAAGCTTCATGAGATGCAATAAGATAGAGACCTCGTCTAGGTTAAAAAGCTAAAATCAACAAAATGTTGAACAAGAAAATTAGAATACTGGGGTACACCCAAACACCTCTAGGCTTTCAAATCTACAGATATAATGGACTTTAAGAAATAACATTTTGCATCTTCTTGCTTCAGACAATGCATAACAGGCAATAAGAACTATAAAGCATCTAAACCTAACCATTTTCCATACTACTGATAAATTGAATATATTGAGAACTAAATATAGCTACATAACAATTCATGGATAATTTTTTATATCATAAAAAAAGACTAATAAAATCATATGCAAGAAGCTAAAAATTGTAGTGAACATTTATAAAAAAAAACTAGATAAGTTAAATTTACAAAAAGTAAATTGATAAGAAATGGAAGTCAAAGAACCAAAACCATGGCAACTAATCGGTGACTATGCAACTGTAGCAAGAGTCGCTGCAAAATCCAGGTTCCATTTTCACTATGATATGTAGGATAACAGTAATCTATCATTGCAATATTAAAGAAACACTCCTAGAGTTTTCCCCCTCTCTTCAAACTCTAAACCTAGGGCAGAACTCCAAATGAATAATGTGTAAATTAAGAAGCTAAGCTCCAACAATGCACAAATTTAAACCATAGAAGTTTAGCTAGATGCCTTAAGTGGGGGCTCAAGGGTCTATTTTACTGTGGTGTGGTTGGAAAGTGAACCAATCTTGTCTTCCATTTGTCGTGCTTAACCTTCAAATATTTTTTCCCTCAGGTCACGCACTTCCTTCATTGGCTTTGCATGTTTGACCTGGGCACAATTCTCCATTGTACCTGTACCATCAAAACCATTCTCCTATGTTACATCAATTGAATCTTGCTTGGGTTCCTGACGCTCTCCCTTACTTTCCAAATCCCTGTTCTTTTCTTCATTCTCCAGCAATGGATCTTTCTTTATGGAGCCTTTTGCCCCTTGTGGTGCCATCTCTTCTACCTTCTCATCCATTTTATTTATTTCTTCAATTTTGGACCCATGTATTTTTTCTTTATTTTCTATTTCCCTTTTGTCATCACTCTCTTCTTCTTCTTCCTTCTTCTTATCAAGATAATCTTCTCCCTTCCCTTCTTCTTCCTTTTTGTGATCAACATCTTCCCATGTTTCATCCATATCTTCCCCATGATGGGTATCATGCATTTCCTCTTCCTTACTAGCTTCTAGTTGTGATTCTTGTTTCTCTGCATCTTCTGAATCTCCTTTTGATTTTCTGGATCTCTTTGGTTTTTTCTTTGATTAACTTTCTAGTGTTTTTACTGGTGATTCCTTTACCTTTTCACTTATCCTTCAAGATCTCCTTGTTGGTGTTACCTCACCTATGGTACAAAGAAAATGTCAAATTATATTTTCTAAAAGATACATGCCACTATTCTCACATGCCAATATACATGCCAATACCCTCTTCTGCATTCTTATGGAATCCTGCAATCATATTAGCACATTCCCTACGCAAAGAAAAACAAACGTTTAAGCCCTCTTTGATATATAAGAGAATCAAATCATATAGAAAACAAATGACAAGAAATTCAAAAACTTTCTGCATAAAAAGAAAGCATGTAATTCTAGCATGTTTGCATGCACGTAAACTATTATAGACCCTGTACTTGAATAAAATCAAGTAGGAAATACTAGGATGTAAAAGACAATGGGTATTCAAGATTTACTTGAGTTCTGATTCTCTATAGTATGCATGTTTCTAAAGCAGTCTTGTCCAAGCTGGCATCCTTTGTAGGATGTGTTGTGCCATGTATATAGTTGAGGTTGCCAGCATAGATAGTTTCCATTTCAATGCTTCATACTCAACCAAACATAGTTCAATAAGATAGAATGCCAGCTTCTCAAGCCGATCCATGGAAACAAACCCAAAAGAGCATTAAATTTATAAACATCCCATTTATGGAAGTTTACAGTTAGAACAAAATAGTGCATGATGCCTCTCATGCAACACATCGAAAATACAATCCATTTCATAACATAATTGAGGCTCAATGCCATTTGAATATTCATCAAAATTTCAAGCAAAGTAGAATACTTGTTTATTAGCTTGAGCAGCCTTTAGAAACTCTTTCATGAAAACAAAAGGAGTTGGTACAACCAAATTGAATCTTAATTTGTTGAGCATCGATTTCTCCTGAAGAAAATGAAACATACCATAAACTTGAGCAAAGATAAAAATTCCAAATATGAATTATTTAAACAATTAGAAATATTAAATGCCTTCCCAAAATCAGCCATGTTTGACATATATTTAATATTTCCAATTGTTTGAGAGCCATGTTGAGGTTTTCAATTCTTACACTCTCCAATGAAAAGTCTAAAAACATCAATTTTATCGAGATTGTTTATTAAACATTTTGAAAATCCAAGTTTTGACATGATGCTTAAAAATAATAGTGCTTCTATGAATTTGATGGTAACTACATAGAAACGATTAGATTACCCTCTAAAAAATAGCCCAACC
The DNA here is from genome assembly GCA_000404065.3 of Pinus taeda. Taxonomy (NCBI): domain Eukaryota; kingdom Viridiplantae; phylum Streptophyta; class Pinopsida; order Pinales; family Pinaceae; genus Pinus; species Pinus taeda. The sequence goes on from APFE030832317.1 coordinate 198,550, forward strand.
TGAAATCCCTTCATTTGTTAGTAAAAATGTGAAGTCTTATGATTGGAATGATACAATAAAGTATCAAACATGTCCATGTTTCTCTACTCCTATTTTTATATATTATAGTTCAAGAATGAGATGTGAGATCAGGATTGTCACATTCAAGCTCTATGGATTGAGGAAGTTGATTTTTTTTTTCAAATTACATGTAGAAAACACGCTTGAAATGACTACTCTAAATTCTATTTTCATGGTAGCATAATTCAAAAATGAGATGTGAGATCTCGGTTATCTGCATTCAAGCTCTATAGACCGAAGAGATCTAAATTAATTAAAAAATAAATTGAAATCACTACATGAAATTCTTTGATATTTCAAATTGGCATGTACAAGTAATGAAATGGGAACCATCAAAGTCAGCAGGAACACAAAGATTGGCTCAAAGGAACAATATAGGAAAAGAGTCAAGACATTGGCATCAACTAATTATGGTAATTATGCATTTATACAAAACTTTTAATCAAGGTCAAAAATTATTTCACATAGATTCATATCAAACTGTGTACTATTGAAAATGTAACATAATTTTTTATTATCAAGATTATCATCCTAAAGAATATACCCAAACACCAAATATTCATGACTTGAAAATAACATGGCTGACTCCTTGCTCAACATTTTTTGATATTTACTTATATATTGGATTGAACTCTATGTACACAATATATATTGTTCGATAAAATAACATTTCCCTTGAAATGAATTTCCCTTTTCAAAACATATATTTGGCCTATTTTGTGTTGTCTTATTCACAAACATTTTTTCTTAGCCAAAATAAACTTTATGATTTAATCAAGACACCAAATAAATTGTTTCATATTTTTAGTCATACTTTCGATATCTTTTGATCCTTTTTGTAGTCCGATGAATTATTATATTTATTTATATCTTGGATGGAACCCAAAGTACACACAATATTTTTTCAATAAAATTTCATTTCCCTGGAATGAATTTCTCATCTTAAAACACATATTTGGTATATTTAGTTTCCTCTTGTTCACAAATATTTTTTCTTGGTTAGAGCAAACTTTATAATCTAATTAAGACAATAAATTGTTTCATATCTGAGATTTCCTTTCCATTCTTTCTGGTAGTATGATGAATTTCTTTGTTGTTACTTTAGCATTCACTTATGGTGAAAATTGCCATTCAAAAGAATCACATTCATAATTCAAAAGGAAAAATAAAATAGCCATAACCCACAGAGAGACATGACATTCTAATTTTTAATTATGTAATTTGTTTGACCTGTGGTTATAAATAGAGGATCAACATAAATACTATACAAATTGTATGTACTTGCAATTTTTTTGGATGCTTGTTAGTTTCAATCTTCCCAAAAGGAAGTCATGAAAAATTCACATATAAATAGGAATCTTGGAATGTAAGCAAACTTTGATAAGGCACATTTTCATCAAAATGGAAGAATACATCAACACTGTGATGAAAAACTATTATCGTTCTGATTATAAATACATTATGCTTTTCACTGCTAAAATTAGAGAATTACATAGCAACATAAAAACCAAAAATCAATTTTAAGTATATACAAAAGCAATAAATAACTATATATAAATTGGAAGTCAATTTTTAAAATAAATGCATAGGCTTCAAACTCCGTCACAAGCACTATCACTTTTTTAGCTTTACACTTAAACTTTTCGTCTTTAAATGCCACACTCAAGATCATGGACAAATGAAATCTGAGCCCATAAATTACAACCTTTTGGTAGGTCACTCACCGGTTTTTAATAAATCCAATAGTCTTAATGGTAATCTGAAACTCTATGTCAGTAAGAAATATGGAATCTGGATGCTTTTCTGAAATCTCTAAAACAAATTCCCCCCAAAGTTCCAAACAACCCATACATTCATCATATTAAATATTATTGTTAATATTAATGTACATCAAAAGTAATAAAAACTTATAAGAAAAACATCTCTAGTCACAGAAAGTAACAAAAGGCCACTCAAACATCTAACCAAATCTTATATTTCATGGACTTGTCTATGAAGGGATTGAATATAGACTACTAGCAGATTCCATCCCATGGAATGCATCCATGAACCACCAACAACAATGTTTTCATCTAAATAGATTTACAATAGAAACCAGCTCTATTGGATGGTGCATGAAAAGTTTTTTAATTTGACCACGCTAAAGGAGCACAACTGCCACTTCACACAGTCCCTGCAAATGTTAAGGCAAATTCATGTCATTTTCTATTTCTTCATGAATAAAATAAGAAGTGCATGCTAATGTCTAACATCATATTAATTGATAATCAAAGGAGATCCAAAATAATTCATCAACAGGGATACATCAATGAATAAACTATATATGCATAAACAAACAAGACAAACAAAATAAATCTATAGAAGATATATATTAATAATTAACTGCTTAAAATAGACAGACAACCTTAAGATTGAACCATGACCACAAAAATGCCCATTTTGGGAAACAGAATTGGACAACTTGGACTTAAAAATTATTGAATCCATAAAAATCAACCATCAACTAGGAGAAAGAGACACTTCACATTGTATTGTTCAATAATTGAACTATAAATTTTTATTTTCAAATAATAACTACCCTACATTAAGTTCAAGCCAATGACTCCATGTTATCTAGACAATTCAAAGAAGGACAACATTACTCCCATTCAAAAATAAAAAATATTCACAGTAAGTATAAAATGTTAAGAAAACTGAAACAAAACACCTAGTATTAACGATGCTCATGATGCAGAATTTCGAATGATATGATCTAAAGCACCTAGTATTAAAAAATATTGTTCTTCCTCCTCCAATTAAACTCATAGGTGCAATTTCTTCTGGTTACTGATCCAAATCAATCTCCTCTCACCTCCAATCCTTTCCCCAAATCGAGCTGTCAGACCCTCTCATAACCATTAGATATTCAATGGTGGTTATATGGGTCTACTTTGAACTTGCATGTAAGACCATTGAACTTATCCCCATGACCAACAGGTTGGAATATCTTTGCTGGAAGACCAGCAATGATATTCGAAGAATTATTCACAATTACATACATTTTGGGCGAACAATTCTTCCAATCTACAACAAAAAGTCATGAATTTGCTGAGGCAATTTGGCCTTGAGCAAGTCATCAACGAAGACTAAGATTCATTCTAATCCATGAATCTTTTATAGGATCATACAATACCGCTTGAATTGGACTTCCAGGGCCTAAATTTGCACCCTTTAGAAAAACCAAGCCTCTATGTTCCACACCAATATGACTTTTCATGGAAGAATGCATCTTTGAGACAAACTCGAGTAGTTTGTGGTAGAATCGTAGACTTCCTCAGAAGCACATTTTTCCATTTCTCTATTACCTCAAGCTACAGGAATCCTCTTTTTCAAGGTTACAATTGTCTAATTCCACTAAGGAACCTGGACTAGGGAAGCTCTAATCCAATGATTCTTGCAATATTCATATTGACGCACAGTATTTGCAGTTTCACTTGGTCAAATGCAATTGTAAATTGTGAATTGAGAGTGTGCGATGCAAGATTGATGGTTTTTGAACGCTTGAGATATCCACGAGTTCACTATCAATAGGTCGTCAAATGTTTCTTCATCCTCTTTGGTCTCCTCTTCTGCATGACTAAGCAATAAGAACATGGGTTGAATCTAATGAGAAGTGTAACCTATGAAGGAGATTCAAAATTTTGGCTAGGGAGTCTATATTAAACACAAGTAGGTGAAAATCTAATATGCTGCCTACATGAACTCCCTTGTCCTCCACACCCATTGATCTTCTGAATAGTGAATTGAACTTTTGTGGGACCTTCTTAATGTACTAACAAAGAAAATTGTAGCCATCATTGGTGAAATATGATGGACATAAAGAGAACACTTCCCCTGTATCCAGTTCATAATGGTGAGAGAGTCCCAGCTGATGAGAATGGAGTCTATAGGGACTTACTCATAAAACATCCGCAGAGAGGTTGTCTAAGGAATTTCCAGGACTTACTCATAAAACAATCCCAAAGAGGTTGTCTGAAAAATTGCCAATATTGCCCAGGGGTATTCAGGTTCAAAATGTCCATCACGATGTCGCCTACCCTTCGCGACTTCTAGATTATTGTGGGGGAGCTTCCTGCAAATTCGATGGTCCTCCTAGCCGAACCCTAGTAATTTCCACTAAGTGGAGTGTCATGAATGCCAACATAGTTGGCTTCGCATACCTCCCAAGCCTCTTAAGTCATAGTTCCTATCAGATAGTTCTAGAGTAGAGAAGACATAGTTAGAGGCTACTTTACAATAATCTTACGAGGAAAACTATGCTGGTTCAGTTGACATAGCTTGCTTAGTGGATGCTTGACCTCAAGATGGTGTTGCCTTGGATTTTTTCCAACCTGCTTGTGTTTCGTTCGGTCGTAAGCACCTGTACAAAGAGGAATAATATAAAATAAGGCAAGTCATAATTCCTACCTATACAGAAAACCTCTTTCTCCATAAAATAAAAAACATTACAGGGCATACCTTTCTATGTTGGTTAACTGCTGGTTAAGTGATGGGATGGAAGCGTGTTCACTCAAATAACTGGCTGGCATTTGAAGAGTAGAGGCATAAAGGCTCTGCTCAGGTAAGGTCTTGTGTCGGGTGATCGAGTCAAGTGCTGATAAACTCAATAGCTAAAGTCCTGCTAGGGTTCAAACGAGCAGAATGGCTTATGGTTGTAGGTGGGTTGCAGAGGCTCAACTCCAAAATGTAACTCTTTCCCTCCGCCTGTGATGTGTATCCCAATTGTTTCCCTACGCTTGGTGTATTTTTCCCTCTGCTTGGCAAAAAAAATGTATAAAAAATACCTTAGGTTATATATATTATTGTATGGTATATTAAAACCCTTGAGGCCCTCATTATCACCCCAATATATTATTTTTTGATTTTTCCATTTTTAATGCCCCAATATGAACACATGTGAAATAATAGTGGTTTGTCAGTGACGCCCCCTTGGATGAAGTGTTAAGGAATATTATACAATAATAGACCCCTAGCCAAATCATACACAAGTGGGTCATGTTGATATCCTTGGGAAGGTAAGCCTCTAGAAATATTTTTCTCAATTATGAGTTTTTTTTCTCAATTTTTGGCAATTATGAAATAATTATTTTCTCATAATTATAATACTTTGGAAAAATAATTATGAGAAATTGCTCATTTATGTAATTTCACCCTTTTAAAATGGAATAATTCTCAAATAAGTAAAGGAAAAGGTAAAAATAGATGAATTCTTGTCAGCAATTGAGGTAAGTTGATATTGGGATCTTCTCACTATAATGGAGTGGCAAATAGTGTTATAAAATATGCTTCCTAATGAATGAGGTCAGAAGAAAAAATGATGGCCAAAATGCATTACAAGAAATATTAGAGGTCAAAATATGAGGAAGGAGATAAATCCAAGAAACCAGATTGGAAGAATCCAAATATCAAAGTCTCATATGTGATGATAACATCCCTGAGGCAGACATACCCATCATTGGTAATTGTTGTGAAGATAAATCCCCTCTATGGACAGAGGCGATCTCTTTAGCCCAACGAGTGGGTCTAGAAGCAAATGAATCAAACTAATGCAGACCTTCCTGGCTTATGTTTAAAAATGAAGAGAGAGAGAGAGAGAAACCTACCTCACTCTGATGTTAATTTCTTAATCCTTTTATGATGACTTCTATCGCTTAGATTCCAAGCACTCACAAGAGATATTAAAGTAAAATTAAAGATAAAATAGCATACATAATATATATCAAACATAAACTACTTGATATATCAAGGACTATCAAGCTAAATGCATAAGTATTTAGACATTTATGGAAAGTGAACATCAGATGTATATATTAATGAATGAAAAAGGGAAGCATATAGCCATTTCCTTGATGTTGGAGACCTCCTTTAGGTGGATTTACAAGTCCAATCCAAGGCTCTTTAAGCACTCCTTGTCCAAGTTAGATGGGTAGCATTTACACATAATCTCAACATAGAAATGCAAGCAATCAATGACCAAACATTTGGGGATTGAGGGGATTTGATTTATAGGAAGTGAGAGGGAGTTAGGGATCCACAAAAGATGGAGGAATGTCCAAATATCAAGGGGAATCCCCTTAAAGGTAGGATCAAGAGCTCCAAATGGGAAAGCTCAACCATATATCTACCCAACAACATCCAACTCCTTGTTTCTCCAAGTTTCCATTATATGAAGCTTCTCCTCCATTTTGAGAAAACCTGCTAGAAGAGGTTCAGCGTGGGATTTCATATCAAAACCTACACTGGAAGAGATAGGTCAAAGAAGAAAAGCCTTCCATCAACATGAGAAAGTAGTGGAGAAAAGAGCATTGGTCTTGAAATTTAGGGTTTCAGTCAACCTTCTCCAGAATTGACTCAGGGCAGTTTTTCTTCCATTCTTTAGGGATGTTTTAGTATGTGTTTCATGATGAGTCCACTTCATAGTTGTCAACATTTTGGCACTTTAGGACGTGGAATAGGAAGTGAACAAGAGTTGTGAAAAATTATTGTCTAACAGATGCCCCCTAAAGCATGAAGGCAGAATAGAGAGTGATGGGTGAAATGCTTTACTAGTCAAGGCAAGGACTGGAAAAACACCATCAGAAGACTTGCAAATCAAGAATATACATGTATGACATCTCTGATATAAACATGCCTAATGATACATGAATAGGCATCTAAAAAAACACGATCCATGGCATGGGCACAACCATCTGAACAGAAGGGATCATGTGCATGGACCCACAGTATGGACGCAACCATCCAAATAGAAAGGATCATATATATGGATCCTCTGTATGGTCGCAGCCATTCGTATAATTATGTCTACAATCACAAATAACTCACAACTCCATGCAACTTGGATTTTATCAGATGGAATCTAGGGTCTTGAGCTCTATCCCAATCTTATCAATGTACAAATTATAGCATATGAATAGATGTGTCGAAGTTGAACATGATAGAAAACCACCTGATTACTGGTCAATGATGTATATCATTAACATGCATGAGAGAAAACACCAATAATGACAATGGCTCTCAAGGTACAATCAACACAATCCACGAGTGTGAATAATGAAGCTGAATTCAAACACCTGTATAATCATTCAATCGAAGTTTAATGATGTAAACCTATCATTGGATGTGAAGAACTTGCCATTGAGGCATGCATGCTCCAATGTACTTCTATGTTCACTATGTGATGGTTTTTGTTTTACATATGTTGCAGATGTCTATTTAATACATAATTAGCCAATGTATCTACTAATGTGTTCAATCATCTCAGAATATGTTAATAAGTGATATAATCAAAGTCTCGTTCCAAAAGACGAACTCGCAAATACATTCTCAAAATATGAGGGTTTATAACTGAATATTGTTTGTTAAGTTGTACAATGAATTGTGAATCAAGATTAACGAATAACTCTCTAATTCCAAGAGCAATGGATTCTGACAAAAGCTCGATAACCACACTATATTTGACAATTTTATTAGTAGTACGAACTAAACATATGCCTTTTAAATTCACTAACTCACCATTAGGGTCATAAATTTCCCATGCAGTGGAAGATAAATTTTGTGTACTATGACAAGCCCCATCAACAAAACTGACATAAAGGTTTGATGACATCTACAAACCAAGTAAAACACATGGTAAGAAGATGAAGCTTGTTTGAAAAAGAAAAAAAACACACCAAAACCAGATTGCACACTAATGTACAAAGTATTTACACAAAATCACGCATAATACTTCTTCAGGTGAAGCCCTTTTTACGGCTTAGCCAACTGATTTCCTTCATAGTCAACCAAATCATAAACACCTTTCTGTAAAACTCGTTTAACAATGTAAGGCCCATGCCACATTGGTTCAAATTTCTCATCTCCCAAATTATCATTGGCTTTCTCATATAATACGACCAAGTCACCTTCAACAAAAACACAGGGAATAACAATTTTATTGTATTGTGCTTTAACTCGTTTCTTTTGAGCTTCAATTACTAACACAACAATACGATGCATTTCACCAAGCCTTTTGAGGCAAAGTAATCGTTCCTCCTCCAGTGAAGTGTCAAGGATTAATTCGATAGCTAGTTTTAATGGAGGAATATCACACTCAATTGGAAGGTTTTCCTATAGACCATACACCAATTGAAGGGGTGTGAATCTAGTTGTTGTCTTAGCTGCGGTTTAGTATGTCCACAAAGCTGAAAATAGAACAAGGTGCCAATTTTGTTTATGCATCCCAATAGTACTTTGAAACATTGTAACCAAGACTTTGTTGACTTCCTCAACTTGGTTGTTCGATTGTGGATAATAAGGAGTTGATATGTCCAGACACAAACCCAACTGAGCCGTAAGCTCTATCATCATATAATTTGGAAAATGAGAGCTATGGTCAGTGACGATGGCTTGAGGGACACCAAATCGAGCTATGATGTGATTAAAAAGGAATTGAGCCGCAATTTTACCCTAAAAGTCATATGTAGGCATCATCTCGGCCCATTTAGTGAAATAACCAATAACGACGATGATATAACCATGCCCCCCAGCTAAGAGAGGGTTGGGGGTAATGAAATAAATACCCCATATGGAAAAAGGTCCAACGGTAACAACTAGGTGCAAGGGTGTGGGTGGGGCATGGTGTTTGCAGTTATAAATTTGGCAGGCATGACATTTTTGGACTACTAAAATGCAATCTTTGAAGATCGAAGACCATAAATAAATGGTGAGAAGGATTTTTTGAGATATAACATATATTGAAATGTGACCGCCACAGGCCCCATAGTTACAGTCATTTAAGACTCTCTTAGCTTCTTCAAGTGTTAAACATCGATGAAGGATTGAATCGACACCAACACGGTATAAAGAATCCCCAATAATTTGATTAAGTTGGGACTAATGTCGGATGCGTCGATGTTTAGAGTTGGATAACTCCAGTTGAAAGGTCTGGATTTGGAGATAGGTAATGATACCTCCATACCATGTATCAAGAATACAAATGAGGAAGAGAGTTTCGTCAAGAATTAGCTGGTCGAATACAGTAGACGTGGTTGCATAAGGAAGGTCACAAATTAAATTGGTGAAAACCAATGATTTCTTCGATTTATCTTTAACAAATTACAAATTGAATTCTTGTAATATAACAATCCATTTGGAATAATTTCCCCCTAGCAAATTATGATTCAGAATGTATGTCATGGGGTTGCAGTAAAAAATCATAGTGGTTTTTCGTAGCATAATATAATGCTGAAAGCATTGAACAACATGAACAATAGCTAAAGCCAATTTCTTGACATGGACATATCGAGTTTCTGTGTCAAAAAGTTTTATACTCAAGTAATAAGTCACATGTTCATCTCCATTATCTTTGTCCTGAAAAAGTATCATAGCAATAGTCCTATCAACGATGGCCAAGTACAAGAAATAATCACGGTGATAATTTGGGGGATGCAGTAAAGGAGAAATAATGAGGGAATTATTCAATGCATCGAAGGATTTTTTAGAAACTTCAACCCAAATGAATGGGATCCCTTTCTTTAAAAAGAGAGTAAATCCCTTGGCAAGTTTAGCTTAATTTAGAACAAAACAATGAAGGAAATTTTCTTTCCCTTGTAAACTCTACAACTGGTGTAAAGAAGATGGAGGGGGGAATTCATGATCACCTCCACCTTAAGGGTATCAATCCAGATGCCTTGCTTGGATACGATAAATCCTAAGAGACAACCAGATTCGATGAAAAATACACATTTATGTGGATTCAAATGAATATTGTAATGTCGATAGTTAAGAAAGATGTCTTGAAGGTGATCATGATGGTCGTTATGCTTATCAAAATGTGTTGGTAAGTCATTGATATAAGGTTGAATGATATGCTTAATAACATTAAAGGCATAACACATCACTTGTTGGAAAGTAGCACTAGCATTCTTCAGACCAAAAGGGAGTTTTTGTAAGCAAAGTTTCCCCAAAGACAAATGAGAGCATTTTTATGTTGATTAATGGGGAGAATGTTAATCTGGTTGTACCTAGAAAAACCATCCATAAAGGAAAAAATCTCTCTCCCAGCATATTCATCAATGATTTGATATATAAAGGGAGTCAGATACTTATCTTAAGACATGCTTGATTGATATTATGATAATCAACACAAACACAAACAGTGCCTTGTTTCTTAGTGACAGGAACAATATTCGAGACCCAATATGTTAATGGAATAGGATAAATGAAACCAGCTTTAAGAAGTTTTTCAACTTCTCCCTTTATGACATATGCCTTTCTAGGGTGCACAACACGAAGATGCTGAAAACCTAGCTTCACATACGGATAAGTAGGTATTTCATGCACTACTATACTAGGATCTATGCGAGGAATCTCTTCGTATGTACAAGAAAAGACATCACAAAATTATTTGAAGAGGGTAGTATAAATCTTGACCTCATATGAAGAACATGAAACCCTGATATGGATATTTTCGACAATCCCTAGTTCGAAAAGATGTCAATGGGAATTGTAGCTAAAATGTTTCGCATGTTTCCTTCGGAAAAAACTTCTTTAACAAAAATAGGTGTCTGAAGTAGATGAGTAAGTACATCGGAAAAAAGGGTTTCTAGATAATAACAAATCTCACCAAGGATTGGGAGAAATGAAGAATGATGATGGGCATCATCCCATGGAGTTTCCCTGAGAGACATGATTTCTGTTATACTTTCATTAGTTGGAAATGTCTCATTCAAAGGATCTAGAGAATCCCAAGAACTGAACTAGGGCAATTGCAAATATGTGTCTAGAATCATGCTGAAATGATCATGAATTTCAGAAGTTACCGTAGAAGCCCAAACAATAGCCTAATATGATTTCTCTATGGGGCTAAGCACCATCACATTTTCAAAAATGTCAATCTAATCAAGACGAGGAACTACCTATGGATCATGACAAGTCGAGATCATGGTAATTGAAGCGACGTCCGAAGGTCGAAGGGAAAAAATTCCTATAAGGGAAGAGTCTTTGAAAAGACCTGCCTCAACAATCCCATAAGGAATATCAATATTCCCAACATATTGCACATTTCCGTTTGAGGAGTTGGAAGAGAAAAAGGCGATTTGATCGACATTGACTATTTTCCCTTGGTGAGGAAAATGGAGCACACAAAATAGGATAGAAACCACACAAAACATTACACGGGTCCATCTATGACCAAATAGAAGATTGTAATTCATATTGGCATTGACAACTTGTACTTCCAGATTAACCTATTTTCCTTCTAATTGAATTGGCAAGTCATTGAGAATACCATATGGACAAGAACCTCTACCATCGAAAGCTTCCAAGGTATTGGGGGATTGGTTGAGAGGTGGAGAGCCAATGGCTTTCCAACATGAAAGGGACATGATACAAGTAGAAGCACCCTCATCTATAATGATATGATGAATAGTCTTCCCTTTGATAATAACTTATATAAAAAGGGCAAGTTAATGTGGGAGATGAGGAACATGGCTTTCGAGGTCAAAAGTAATCAGATTTGAATCTATAGGATCAATCCCTCCTATGACAGATAGTAATTGTTTTCTTTGCAATGGACAAGCCTCGAGGACTTCCAACGCTGACATCATTAGAGGCGCTTGAGATAAATCTTCCACAATATTATAATGTTGAGTAGCTTGCTCATTCGGATTATATGATGAGTTCTGAAAAAAAGCCTTTGGGAGGTTGTTTGATAATGGAATCATTAATAGGTTGTATAATATGAAGAGGACTAGAACTATGTGGAGTGGAAGTAGAATTGTATTAGTGGCATCAATTTCCACAACCGGTTTGGTAGGATTTTGATAATATTTTGATCGAGTAGCAACACAGATAGGTGTCATTCTACAAATAAAAAAATGACAGCCTAAAGATGTAGATGATTGAGGTTGATCTACTAGTGAAGTTTGTTGTGATGGAAAGAGTTCTTTCAACAAATCCAGTGTCCCTAGGGTGCCTTTTAATAGATGACTAACTTCAGCATAGCAACGAAACTCCTTGGTATAATTATCTTCATCACATATAAGACAAGGATATTTTGGCTTACATTTGGATACATCTTCCACAGATGGTTTAGGAGGATCCTTTTTAGGGGTATCAAATTTAGCCTTACCTTTACCCTTCCTTTTTCCTTTTGAGGCTTTTTTTGTTGTGGTAGATTGGACAACATTCACCTCGAATGTTTTACTAGGATTTTTTGGAGTATTCAAAGGAGGAGAAGGTGTAGTAGCTGGAGTAGGTTTCTTCTTCATAGAAAGTAGAAGAAGCATTACTTGAAATTTGAGCTATTAACGCAATAATACCATCAACTAGTGGTGTCTCTGCAGGTTTAGAAGATGTCAGATTAGTTGAAGGTTGTGGAGCATCGGGTAAGAAATCATAAAGCATGCCATATTGTGAATATACCAAATCTAGATACTAAACATAGGTGATGGCTTGTATTTCAATCACACATCCACCCATAGCTATGTCTTTGAAGATTTGATTAATGAACGACTTAGAAAACCATTTGGTTAAAAGTTATTTAGGGATTTCGAACCTAATAAGATGACGCCAACATCTACATTCACGGTTGTGATCATAGATGTGGGTAGCAGTATTATTTTTCAAAGACATTGGGACATGGGTACTAGTTTCATACTAAACTGGTAGCTAGAAGTGAGTAAGAAAAGCCATAGCCAAATTGTTGAAATATTAAAAGGCACCTTGAGGTAACTCGATGTGCCATTTGGCGGCAACACCCATTAGGGTTGACTGAAAAAGATGCAATCGAATGGAATCATTGTCCCAAGAGTTGGACGAACACCATAAATGGAGGTCATGACATGAGCGTGGGGTCTTCTCCAGACTTCCCTTCCAATTTTGTAAAATTGTCAAGAATTTTTGTAGGAATTAGAGGGAAATATGGTGAATGAAGTATTGGGTCATTTGTGAGCCTTGACACATCCAATAACTCAAAGACTAGAAATGGAAATTGAGGATTAAAAGGCATGAAAGGCCTTTGATAAGGTCCAGATTGAGGATTCCAACTTTGTTGGTATTGATTTTCCCCCAATAGTGGTGGATTTTGACCTTAGGGATTTTGATATTGCCCCCACTGGGAGGAATTTTGACCATACAAAGGTTGAGTTTGTCCCCACAAAGGTGGGTTATAACTGGGAAAAGTTTGATATTGACCTAACACAGGTATTTGAAAACCATAAGGAGGATAGATATCCTATGAAGAGTACTGAGTGTAGGGTTGTTGATGCAACGGTTGACCTTGTTGATACAAGGGTTGACCTTGCTGTTGTAATGGTTGACCTTGATGCTACAATGGTTGAACCTGTTGATACAAGGGTTGGCCTTGCTACTACAGTGGTTGACCTTGCTGCTACAATGGTTGCCCTTGCTTTTGGAATGGTTGTTGATAAGACCCTTGTTGCACATAAGCTCCTTCTTGCACAAAAGTTCCTTGTTATTGATAGGTTCCTTATGGAATTTGATATGTTCCTTGTTGATATTAATAGCTTACTTGTGGTAAAGGATTACCAAATTCTAAAGGATAATTTCAAGAAGCAAAGTGAAATTGACCAGATGACACAAATGAGGTATTAGGATGAGACTATATTTGGGATCCTACATGTTGATTGAAAGGTGTATTTTGAGGTTGTTGTGAACTATAAGGAGGGTATGGTTGTTGGTAAGGTATTTGAGCTGAAAAAGGCTGCTGATAAGGAATTTGACCGGGTACAGAAGGAATTCTACCAACAGTTTGACTTGCTCCCATAACATGAGTTTGGGATCCCCTCACGTATGTTCCACTAGAAACAAGAGGTACATATGGAGGAGGTGGTTTCCCCCCATGTGGCGGGATAGGGGGTGGTACATATTTTCCACTCAATGAAGGAGATGCAACCATTGTAGAGGTCAAAAGAGGAGTTGAAGAACCTATAGGGACATTAACTGTCCCAACCGTGACTATAGGTTGAATAGGAACCAAAGAAACTATAGTTTAAATAGGAATTTGGGAATCCACGTTCGAAAAAAATGGGATAGAGGTAGGAGTAATGCCAGATGACCATATCAGATTATGATAAAGTGAAGATGTGCTTGGAGTACTTGAAACTAGATGACCAAGAGAGGTATAACCTAGCGGGAATAAAGATTCACTACTTTTAGGTGGTGGAGTTATCGCACTCCCCATATGAGGAGAGGAAACATATGGAAAGCCTTTAGGCATAGAGTGATATTGAGATTCATCACCAAGACCCGAAGTATGAGTGGCTGAGACTTTTGGAGGAGGATCTCAAGGAGAGGTTGGAATCTCACCTTTTGACACAATTGGTGGAAACATTTGGCAAGGCGGAATCTGCAATGAACAAGGAGAAAGTTCCAAATATAAGCTGGGATTATCAAACATAATATATGGGAATTGAGGAGATATTATCAAGGGATCTTAAAGTCGATTCGGGGGAAACAACAAAAACTATTGAGGAGCCTCATGACTTTCTGGGTCAGATTCCTAAGATGATGACAACAACTCTTGAGCTGGGGGATGAGAAGCAAGGGGTTGAATATTCGTTATAATTCAAAGTTAGAAACCTTGACCTTCAAGTGACTCTAGAATCTCAGGGTGGACTACTTGTGGTGACCCTTCAATGTGATGTTGTGAAAGGTATATGTAAGGTGAACTCGGAAGTTTTGCCACAATGACCTTTTCTCTAAAAACAAAGAGGAGAGGAAGTGATTTATTTGAAATTCAATTAAAATTTACCATTAATAAGGAATAATGAGGCCAAGGAGAACTAAATGGGTAAGACATGTTAACGTGAGCAATAAATTTTACAACTTAAAATCAAAAAATAAATAATAAAAGGTAATCTAGGCAAGAGGTTTTACCAAGTATCTGTCAACTGCAATATACACCTTAGCCAAAAACAAGGACTTAATGTATGGTGGTTAATGTCCCTGAATTCTATGTTTGGTGTATCATGTTTACAAGGGGGTTGACTCGATTACCTATGGCTAAAGGATAGTAACTTGGTGGGGTCTCTCAATAGATATGTGATGGTACAAGTAGCACAAGTCTGTGTTAGTGTTGTCTAATGCATAATTGTTTGATGAGAGTGTTTCCATATATTTTCCATACATGTAGCACTTATGATATACCCGACAGTACTGGAGAACGATCCTATATACTTCCGTACATGGAATGTGATTTCACCCATGGGATACAATGTTGGTAGATAACGACAACTACTAGTTTTATAGACGTCAGAACACATCTCTAGCCTATACCTCTAAATGTTTGCATTAAGTTCCAAATTTTCCTTTGGTTAATTGAGTAAATTTTAATGTTTACCTTGAATTATGTTTCAATTTTGGGCTTGGCATGATGTCACATGAATCCCTAACATGCAACTATATGAGAAAATGTAAACTTTCGACTTCGATGAAAGCTAGACTAATCAAGGGAATAAATTTCAATCAATAATGCATCAAAATCCACTAACTTCACTTTCGCTTTCCAAATGTAATGCTCAAAATTAAAAATGATCTTCACTCTTCACTATCCTAAATGCAACTTTTCGAAAGAAAAATGATTTTCACTTTTACTAAGATGCACTTATACAATGAAGTTTTTTCTTTGATTTTTAAATACTCTAATGCAAATAAAGCATAAACTAAAGAAAGTTGAGAATTTGATTAAAATTCTCTAATACAACTAATGCATCAATCAAAGCAACACCAAATCCAATTCAAAAGTACCTAAATGAAAATACCTTTCACTTTTTCTTTCTTTTGAAAAAATAAACAATACACTCGTTTAGCTTGAAAATCAAAGAATAAAATCCATGCTTGATTGAAAACAAGATGATTTCGAAATGCAAATGACCTAATGCAACTTGAAAATAAACTTTGTGAAAGACAAGCTAAAATAAATGCAAAATGATGTTTTCAATGATTTCCACATAAAACAAGGCTCAATCAATCAACAAACTAATATCTCAGAAACACAAACAAAGAGAAAGTGATAACTAATTCACCTATAAACCCTAGAACTCAACCAAATTCCACTTTAAGCACTTCAAATCCAAGGAGACTATTTTTCTAATTAAACAAGACAACCAAACAAAACAATTGGCAATCCAGATATAGAGGACGAGAAAATACCTTCAGAGGCCAGGACACATTGGATTCTAAGGTGGAGACCCTAATTTTTCTTAAATCTCTGATATTAGTGTGGTTGTCATAGCCAAATACATGTTGAAATTGGTTTCACCATGACTGTTTCGAGTAAAAATGCATTGGCAGTGCGATTGTTCAGGTCAAAAAAGTGTTAGGTGAGAAAGTTGGGAAAAAATAAAAATAATTTCAACAAAGATTCCAAACCTAACACTCAAAAGAAATGATCATTCAACATGAAGACCTATACAAACCCAGAATAAATAGTAATTCAATTGTCAGTCAAAATAATCAAAAGACCAAATCAATAAAAGAGATTGAAGATGCTATAGATTCCCCAGCAGAGTTTCCATTTTGTTGTGAAGAAAAATCCCCTCTATGGTGTTTCCCCGAAAACTAGTGTCTTTTCAATCTGCTAGTCCCATTAGGATTGACATCTATCCTAGAAACAAACAATCAAAGCAATTTGTGATTTCCTCTATGTATGATAGATAAGAGAGAAGCAAAGGGACCAACCTGGATCTTCCACTTGACTCCTTGCTTGATTTCTCTCCTCTTTGACGGAGCTTGCAACTCTTCTCCTACTTGTCCCGCTTAGAGAATACCTGTAGAAACGAAGTAAAACAACACCATGAAATCATCTCAATCTACGTTATCATAAGCATTGAAAAATCAGAAATACAATGATCATACAATGGAATTTACAAATAACAACATTCACAATTACACAATTGTATGGAGGAAAACTCAAAGAACTTTATTAATAATAGAAGAGAGGATTACAACCTAGCTTTCTGATCCAGCATCATCCTCCCAGCATCAAAGCCCTCTTCACCTCATGAAAAGCAAGATCACCCAACAATACAATGTTCCGTTTCAAAGAAAAACTATCAACACTTCCTTACAAATTACAAAATTCCAACCTCTAGATCTCTCAGATGAGGGATCCATTTGTAGATGTCTGTAAGGGTGTGAGTCATCTCTGGGTTTTTGATTAGTGTCATTCCACTTGTAGTTCATGGTTCCACTTGGATATTTCTTGGATCTCTTACTCATCCTTGGGAGAATTTAGAGAGGCAAGTGTCATAGGAGAAGTTTCTAGAAGATTCCATGAGCATCCATTTAGCAAATTGTCTTAGACATTTGTCCATTCTCGCTCATTGCACCCCACAGAAGGCCTCTTCAGTATGCATCGCACCTGGCTAGTGTAGGAGTCAGTATGCATCACACCTTGATAGTGGAGCAGTTAGTATGGTCCAGGTTTGGCCAGTTTTGAGTGGTTTTCCAGGTGGAACTTCTGGGGAATGATGTAATCAGTTGACCATGATCCTTTAAGGTATGAAACAACACTTTTAGGGGTTAAAGAGCCCTTGGTTTATTGACATATAAGATTGGGGTTGTAGTGCCCAAACATTTCTATAACAGTTTCCCCCTAAAGCATGAAGTCGTAAATCTTTAGATGTCAGGTGAAATGCTTTATCATGAGGATCTGAGGTATTTGACTAGAAGGTGACCTGTATAAGATACAATACAATACATCACCACAATATAATTTTCCATTATCTAGCTGAGGCGGGCATTCCCATGCTCAGCTTTATAAATTCATTTTCATGTACATAGAATGGATAATCATCTGTAGTTGCAAACTGGTGATTCTTTATATGTAGAGTCATCATCCCTTAGCTTGGATGATCATCTGTGTAGCTTTTGTGTATGTTTGATGTCATTTTATTCCTGAATATATTGTAGCCTGAATGGCTGAAACTAGATTTGGGGTCTTCAAACTCGTTCAATCTTCACCCAATGTACAAGTCGATCCATGTGAAAAGATGTCCTAAAGTCAAACATGGAAAGACATCCCTTGATTACCAGCCATTAATGTAAGCTATTAATAGGCGTGAGAGGAATCACCGATAATGATAATGACCCTCAAGGTACTACAATACAATTTACATGGTGTGAATATATGATCTGATGTTGAACACCACGCAAAATCTCTCGGTCGAAGGCCATTGATGTAAACCTGTCACCGAAAGTGAGAAACTTGGCATTGAGGAATGCAAGCTTCAAAGTACTGAAAGGGTTGTTTCTAAGTCAACTTCTTGGATAATGTGATGATGTCGACAAGAAGTGAACCATCGTAGGAGGGCCTTAATGTATCCTACATCAATGACATGAAATGAAGCAAATGATTTTCTGGAGGTGAAAATGATTTGATGATATAAGGTTCAGGAATGGCGGTCATGAAAAATGGAGGGTGAAGGTATTGTCGTGGATGAGGCATTAGCTGGATGGTGAATTATCTGAATGATTTCTCTTCAACATATCGGAGACACTGAGATGGATTGGTAGCATTAGCCCCAAAAGATGGATGGTACGGTATACCAATGGTGATATGAGCGGTGAACGGAATAACCCAACACAACTCAATCATGGTGATGGAGTGAAAGTGTCATGTTCAAGAGCGACCTGCTACCAATAAAATTATTTAAGTTTTCTTCCCTTTTTCCACAGTCATTGCTGACCAGTACCTCTTTATTTTTTTCAAGCTTGAGGAGGATAACATATGCTTGTTCTATAATTTTCCCTTTGGGCAAACCTATCACTATGTTTTAGCGAACCTAGCAATAGTGAAACTCGTTCTTGTCTGGGCGGACAAGTTTGTCGCTATTGTTTTAACGAGTTTAATGTCAAGGATAACTCGGTCCTTTTCATGTTTAGAGAGTTTGAAAAGGGACGAAAATGAAACTCCAGCAGTCCTTTTTCATAGCATAATCCCTTAAGTCCGAAAAAGTATAAAATAATACGTAAGGGAAGATTTTTCGATCGCTTTAGCAAGCCAAAAAAACAAGCGCTTGATATTTTTGTGGGATAATCCCTCAGGTCCAAAAATATTAAAATATGCAGGAGGGATGGTACTTACAATCACTTTAGCAAGTTGGAGAGGCCAATTGCTCGAAAATATTTTCATATTTAATGAGTCTGAAAAGAGTTTAAAGTGGACTCATTTTTTTGAGGAACGAGTGGTGCTTAGGGTAGAAACTGGTTCCGGGTGAGCTTGGAACTTGAGCTTGGAACTTCTCAAAACATGGTGATGTGAAGAAGGTGGCTAACAGGACCACTCATCACAGCTGTTCCTCAAAAGGATAAACAATTAAGTGGAAGCGTATAATTGGCCAAAAGAGTGGAGGTGATGCCAGGAACACAACCAAGGCTCAAAAGGCTCACATTATGGTGATCACAAAGGTTATTTACCAAAGGTGGGTTTGTTTTTTAACGAGCTTGAATTCTGGGAGAACATATGCTCAAGTGGTAGGTTTATTTTTTAAAATGCTTGAACCATGCAATAACATTGATCCTTTGGCAGGTTTATTTTTTAACGAGCTTGAACCATGTGATAACATTGCTCATTTTCTTTTTTATGTAAGCTAGGAAAGACCAAACTAAAAATCTAGAAAAACTAGAAAGCTAAGAAACTATTGAGGTTAGGTAGGATCGTTTTGTTCGTGGAACGGTTCAAATGCTCCCTTTGCTTTGTCTATGTGCTGCCGAAAAAAGTGAATGGTGGGTCAGACCAATCACTTAACCTAAGAAGTTGAAAAACTAGAAAGCTAAAAAATCTAAAAGCTAAAAAATGAAATTGGTTGTTTTTCACTTGCATAAAAAGGTTTGCATTCCCCCAGGCATCGAGAAAAGGAGAGTCTCTAGTAACCATATGGGGATCACTATGGTTAAGCAAGATCATTTTTTTCAGCAGTTAGACCAAAAGACACTTCCTTGGATTTGTCTGCGCACTGCAGACAAAGGTGAGTGGTGTGTCAGACCAATCACTTAACTTACAAGGAAATTCATATGGTAGGATAGTTTCATGAGTGGTTAGACAAAACACTTCCTTGGCTTCATCCATAGCATAGACAAAGGTGAATGGTGTTTCAGACCAATCCCATAACCTACTGGGAAAACTATCTTTTCAGCTGTGTTCGCTCACCTAAGTAGGCCAGGGTGCATGTCCCCTAAGCTTTGTTACATTCACCAGAATACTCGTAGTAATTAGGTGGACGGAATGAAGGTTGAAGAGACACTCTTGATGCAACAGGACCATTTAGGGATGATGTTTGTCTTCAAGCTGTGCTTGACCCGGGAAATGAAGGCTGGTGAATAGTGACAATTCTGCCTTCATGCGGGAAACACATCACTCGAAAGAGCATTGAGATAATAGCTTCCATGTTGTAAACATAGTCACATCGAAGGAGTAGATTGTAATCTGACGGTCCATGGACTACCATCACATTCAGGTGGACGATTTTCCTTCCCAAAGTTATCGGCAACTTATGAAGGATCCCTAACGGTCGACTGGTTCCTTTGTCAAAGCCTGACAAATTCTGTATCACAGGCATAAGTGCTGGTGAACCAAGTGCTTTCCAAGCAGTTGAGGAAAGGATACTCATTGAAGCCCCTTCATCTATGATAGTGCCATACAAAATCATTTTGTAAACTTGTACTACGATCCAGAATAGTACTCTAGAAAGAAGACGAGATCTTGCTAGTCGATTCCAATTGAAGAAGCGATTAGACTGCTTGGAGTGGGTACCGAATAAATGGTTGACTGAACCCCTTGAACTAGGGAATTTTCCTCTTGTTATAAAGAAACTAGTGGATTGCCCCCAAGTTCATTAGATTCTGTATTAACAAAAATAATTTGAATGGTGTCATTCTCATTCTCTTTGGAAATTGTATCATCAGAAGGTGGATCTTCTGAAGGTAAAACTGGGTCGACTGCCATCTTGACCTGTTGACTTTGGTCCGGTGTGGACTTAGAAGATTCACCCTCAATAATAGATGCTTTGACCGACAATTGAGTCACGTCAGTCAGATTTTCAACTAGTAAAGGACTTGGTGAGATTTTCTTGTATCTAGGTGGAAGTCTCTGCAGTGAAGCAGGACAGTTATGCAAGATTCTCTTGGCCTCACCAAAAAAAGGACAACGAGGAAGGTGATGGTCCCCATCACATAACCCACATGGAATTTCTACCTTTCCTTTCTATCCAGGAACTTCACTTTCACTAGTTGATGGTGTGCTGTCAACATGATTGCTAGAGGTTGATGACACCCAACAGTGTGAACGGGGAGACCATTCTCTCAAGATCCATGGAATTCAAGGACAATCTCGATGGAAATGGTTTTCTCTACAAATTACATCAGGATATTTGGGAGATTTAGTGTGCGGATTTTCACCAGATGATTCATGGTTTCCCCCTTGCTTAACTGACTTCTTCTTCTTCTCCTCTTTCCCTTTCTTCTTATTCTCAGCTACTTGGTTACTAGTGTCACTATTTTCACCAATTGAAGAGGAAGAAGGGGAGGGAGAAACAAACGAAGTAGAAGGTGAAGGGTCAACTTCAGTATCAAACGGTTGCCGATTCGATTGCTGAGGAATTACAGTATTTTGAATGACAGAGGTTGAGAATAGCCATATCGGTAGACCAATTGTGATTCTTGGAAGGGACAATGTGACCATATATGTAGCACCAATATTTCCCCAAGAAGAAAATGGATTAGGATTCCCTTCAAGAGGGATTCCATGATTGGTGGACTCCATTATCTCAACCTAAGATCAACAAAGGAACAGGGATGTTATTCTGAATTTAATAAATTTTAATGATGCTTTGACACAACTTTGCTTTTTCAATTTTTAAGAGTCGAGAAAAAGCTAAAGATGACTCTAGTCCCCTTCGATTTTTAATGAGCCTAAAGTGACAAGTGCTCAAATGGACCTTTTCTTTTAATGAGTCAAAAAGGAAAGAAAGTGACTACTCTAGAGATCTAGATAGAGGGATTACCAAACCAATCGCAAAACTGCAATATACAACTTGGTGGTAAATTAAAGAGAAATTACCAAGGATTTATGTAGGACAATCAATCTTCCCGAATGCTGTGTTCAGTGCATTGCAATTGATAGGGTGACAAACACGGCTTCCTATGGATAAAGGATATAAGCCTATTGTGGTTTCCCAATATATACTTGATGATACGGGGAGCACAAATTCATGCTAGCATTTGTCGTATCAAAGGCGGAATCACCCAATCTTCGATGAAAACGATAGTTACTAGATTTTACGACGTCAGAACACATCTCTAGCCTAGACCTCTAGATGTATTGTGTTAGGTTCGAAAGTGTTGTTAAGTTCATTGAGATTTATTTTAGAGTTGATCTTGTTTAGAAGTTTGTCCTTCAAGGTTCACCGTGTGATGTAGATGTAAAATTCCTAAATATACAATCTAAAATGATAAACAATCATTGTTTATTTTTAGCAATGAAAGTCCTATCTACTAAGGAAAGAAGATTACGATTCTTTCAAACAAAGAGCAAAGAGCGCACACTAAATGCAATTTTCCTAAATCATTTTTCGCACACAGTCTAAATGCAAATGCAAATGCATGTATTTGTTTTTCGTTTCCTTAATGTGAGGAATGCCAAAAAGAAAAACTAAGTATAGATCTGAACTATTTTCTTCAAAGTGACATTTTGACCATTTCTTTTCAAAATGGAAACGAAGACTAAACGACACTTCTCTTTTTTTGACAAAAAATGACAGTTCGATTTAAGTAACTTTTTGACAATAAATTGTAAATGATGGAAAAATACATAGAAACATTTACTAATATTTATCAATGGAGGCTGAACTATGTAAAGCAAGGAGACTTCAGTAATGAGATATTGTTCATAAGCAGAAAAACGATCAAACAGAGTTGAAAACAAGGAAAAAACCCCCAAATTTCAAGGAGAGAAATAGGATTACTCAGCCATCACACCTGTGCTTCATAGAAATAGGGATGCATCTCACCTGATACACATGGGAAGTGCGACGCATACTGGCTTCCAGTTAGAGACAGTGTGATGGGCCAGGGAGCGCAACTGAGATGGGTTTTGGCTCAAATTTATAGTTGATTTTAGTGAATTAAGCTGAGCTATTATGGACAGTAAAGAGAAAAGTATAGGGGTATGATCTTGGGAGGTTAATAAGCTACCACAAGGACATCTGGGATTCTTGTGAGTCAAATGTTCAGTTCATATACTAAACCAGAGATCGACTGAAGCAACATTCATCTACTTTGCAATTGCATAGCAAAAGCAGTTCAAAGGCTATCTGGCTAACTTCAGGCTCTGCCTATAGTTTATAAAGAAAACAAAAATAACAAACAAATAAAATATTTGCTCCCCAGTGGAGTCACCATTTTGTTTCTAGGAAAACTAGTGTCTTTTCAATCTGCTAGTCCCACTAGGATTGGCAACTATCCTAGAAACAAAAAATCAAAGTAATTTGCGATTTCCTCTATGTATGATAGATAAGAGAGAAGCAAAGGGACCAACATGGATCTTTCGCTTGACTCCTTGCTTGATTTCTCTCTTATTTGACGGAGCTTGCAACTCTTCTCCTACTTGTCTCGCTAAGAGAATAACTGTACAAACGAAGTAAAACAACACCATCAAATCATCTCAATCTATGATATCATAAGCATTGCAGAATTAGAAATACAATGAGCATACAATGGCATTTACAAATAAAAACATTTACAAATACACGATTGTATGGAGGAAAACTCAAAGAACTTTATTAATAATAGAAGAGAGGATTACAACCCAGCTATCTGATCCAGCATCATCCTCCCAGCATCAAAGCCCTCTTCACCTCATGAAAAGCAAGATCACCCAACAATACAATGTTCCCTCTCGAAAGACAAACTATCAGCACTTCCTTACAAATTACAAAATTCCAGCCTCTATATCTCTCAGATGAGGGATCCATTTATAGATGTCTACAAGGGTGTGAGTCATCTCTGGATTTTTGATTAGTGTCATTCCACTTGTAGTTCTTGGTTCCACTTGGAGATTTCTTGGATCTCTTACTCATCCCAGGGGGAATTAAGAGAGGCAAGTGTCCTAGGAGATGTTTCTAGAAGATTCCATGAGCATCCACTTAGCAAACTATCTCAAACATCTGTCCATTCTTGCTCATCGCACCCCAAAGAAGGCCTCTTCAGTATGCATCACACCTGACTAGTGTAGGATTCAGTATGCATCGCACCTTGACAGTAGAGCAGTCAGTATGGTCCAGTTCTGGCTAGTTCTGAGTGGTTTTTCAGGTGGAACTTTTGGGGAATGATGTAATTAGTTGACCATGATCCTTTAGGGTATGAAACAACACTTTTAGGGGTTAAAGAGCCCTTGATTTATCGACATATAATATTGGAGTTATAGTGCCCAAATATATCTATAACATATGGGCAGAGATGATCTCTCTAGCCTAATGAGTGGGTCTAGCAACAAACTAAACAAACTAATGCAAACTTTCCTAGCTTATGTTTAAAAATACAGAGAGAGAGAGAGAGACAAAACTACCTCGCTCTGATGCTAATTGCTCAATCCTTTGATGATGATTTCGATCCCTTAGCTTGCAGACTCGCTCATTGCTTGTTATTTACATTTGATTACCTGCAAGAGAGATTAGAGGACAATACAAGATACAAGATCATACATAATATATATCAAACATAAACTACTTGATAGATCAAGGAGCATCAAGTTAAATGCATAAGTATTTAGACATTTATTGAAAGTGAACATCATATCTATATATATATTAATGAATCAAAAATGGAATCATACAACCATTGCCTTGATGTTGGAGACCTCCTTTGGGTGGATTTCCAAGTCCAAGCCAAGACTCTTCAAGCACTCCTTCTCCAAGTTAGATGGGTAGCATTTAGGCATAATGTCAACATAGGAATGCAGGCAATCAATGACCAACCATTTTGGGATGGAGGGGATTTCATTTACAAGAAGGGAGAGGGAGTTAGGGATCCACAAAAGAGGGAGGAAGGTCCACATCTCAAGGGGAAGCCCCTTAAAGGTAGGATCAAGAGCACCAAATGGGAGAGATCAACCATATCTCTACCCAACAACATCCAGCTTGCTTTATCTCGAAGTTTCCAGCATATGAAGCTTCTCCTCCATTTTGAGAATACCTACTAGAAGAGGTTCAACGCGATATTTCATATCAAAACCCACAATGGAAGTGCTAGTTCAAAGAAAAACATCTTACTATCAACACGTGAATGAAATGGAACAAAGAGCGAAGGTCCTAAAATTTAGGGTTTCAGTCAACCTTCTCCAGAATTGACTCAGGGCAGTTTTTTTTCCATTCTTTAGGGAAGTTTTAATATGTGTTTCATGATAAGTACACTTCACATTTGTTAAAACTTTGGCACTTCAGGATGTGGAACAAGAAGTGAACAGGAGGTGTGACAAACTTATGTGTAACAAATGCCCCCTAAAGCATGAAGGAAGAACATGGAGCGATGGGTTAAATGCTTTATTAGTCAAGGAAAGGACTGAAAAACACCATCAGGAGACTTGAAAATCAAGCATATACATATACATATATGACATCTCTAATATAAAAATGCCTAATGATACATGAATAGGAATCTAACAATATATGATCCATGACATGGGCGGAGCCATCTGAATAGAAGGTATCATGTGCATGGACCCACGGTATGGACGCAGTCGTCTGAATAGAAAGGATCATATATATGGACCCTCAGTATGGTAGCAACCTGTATAATCATGTGTACGATCAGGAATAACTCACAAATATATGCAGCCTAGATTTTATTAGATGGAATCCATGGTCTTGAGCTTTGTCCCATTCTAATCAATGTACAAACTATAGCATGTGAATAGATGTGTCAAATTCAAATGTGATAGAAAACCACTTGATTACCGGTCAGTGATGTAAACAGTTAATAGGCACAAGATAAACCACCAATAATGAAAATGGCTCTCAATAAGCACAATCCACGAATGTGAATAATGAAGTTGAATTTGAACACTCTTAGAATCATTCAATCGAAGGTCAATGATGTAAACCTATCATTGAATGCGAAGAACTCACCATTGAGGATTGCAAGCTCCAAGGTATTGGAAGGGAGTTTCTAGATCATCTTCGTGGATAACGAGTTGAATTTGATAGGAAGTGTTCCAAAAAAGGAGGGCCATAATGTGTCCCACATCATCGACATGAAACAAAGGATATAATAGAGTAGGTAAGTTTGATTTAGGATTGTGGCAAAAAAGTCAGACAGAGTAGAAGAAGTAAAAAAATACAGATGGGACTTCTCTTGAACATATCAGTGTCACGACTCCAGATTTTGGAAGAATTTGACTCAACATAGGATCAGAGGTGATGATGAAAAAGAAATATAATTATATGAGAGGAAAAATGGGTATCCAAAACCCAGGAAAGCAAGTGACTAAGTGAGGGTATCCCAAACCCGACACAAGGAACATATAAGTGTCATGTTCAAGAGCGAAATGTTTCCTTTGCAGAAAATACAAGATATGTTTGCTTTCATTTTTCCCCCACTATTTCTAGTGAGTACCCTATTTTTTTTTGTATTGCAAGCTTCAAAGGGATAGCATATGCTTTCCATATAAGTTAATCCTTTGGATGAATCCATCCTAGTAATTTTAACAAGTCCTAGGAAGGAGAAACTCGGTCTCGTCATGTTGACAAGTCCTGCGTGATTTAAGTTTTACAAGTGTGATGGAGGTGAAACTCAACTTATTTTTCATGTTTAGAGAGTTAGAAAAGGAGGTAAAAAGGAAAACTCCAAATTCCCCTTTTCATAAATCATCTCTTGAACCTGAAAAGGTAGAAAACAATATCCAAGAGAACCTCTTAGCCATATTCGACTAAGGTATTCCTTTTTCGTACAATAGTCTATCTTAGTCCGGAAAAGGGTTAAACTTATACTGAGTAGACATCATTTCATTTACTTTAATGAGATTGAAATGACAAGTACTTGTCGACTTTTCATGTTTCGAGAGTAAGTAAAGAGCTTAAAGATGACTCCAGGGGGTCACTCTTTCATTTATTTTTTACGAGTCTGAAAAGGTGATAAAATAAAACCCATTTAGTCAATCATAATTAATCACTACCATCATGTTCCATGACCTATTGCTGCACAAGTAAAATAAACATTACCCATTTCAGGATAAATATTAAAATATAAGTGAAATATGCCCTAATTTTCTAAAATTGTCATTGAAAAACTTCTAAAAGATCAAAAAAGTGAATCCTTTTTACCATTTTACATTTTGCAAATATGAGAGAATTTTATCCTATTTTACGTGATCTTCAGTTAAGGAGTATGATTAATCCCATACACCATTCGTCGAGTTGCTCACTACAAGTAATAGATCTATCACTTCCCTTTAGTTTGGTTGTAATTTCATGCATTTTCATCCATAGATTAGGCTGTAAGGAGGGATTAGCAAAACTTTATGTTGAGGGTGATCATTGTGAGTTTTACCCATCTGACCCATGCTAATCACCCTATGGCCAACTATGGTATCACATTGGAAGCATCGAAAAATATACAGACAGATATGTTGGTACAAAGTTACAATTTTTTTGGAAAATCCTTCATGTTTAATGACTTGTTTCTAGATTTTTTGCATAGAAACGCATGAAATGTTGTTCTATCGATGTTCCATAAGTTAGTCAACCAAAAATGGTGGTCAAATAGAAAGAAAGAGGACATGAAGCCGAAGACCATCATGCAGCCGAGGACCCAAATTGCATTGTTACACTTTGAGACTGTGGATTACTGAAATTCTTCCAGATCCTTAGGAGTAGGAGCCAAGTAGAGTTACTGCAACATTTTATTAGGTGGTGGGATGTGTATCGCAAATGTTCATGTTTGGGCACCAGGAACTTGAGATAGATGTCACAAGCATCTATTTAATTACGGGTTTTTCTATAAAGGGACAATAAATTCAGCTGTTTGGTTCTCGTAGTAGAGGGGAGACCACGGATATGTTGATTGTGAGACATTGTCCAAGCACTTGAAAAAATCAGAGTGGGAAGATAGATATAAAGAGCATCACTAATATCTCACTATGAAAATTCCTTCATACTATGACCCAAATAGATGGGGCTCAGGATTTGCATGAAGCAACAAAATCTCATTTCCAGTACGCCATTGATTGTCTAAGTCCCATTGTTTTCAAATGGTGTGACAAATTGTTGGTCAATATGAAGAGCCAACTTACGAAGTGCAAGTCAAGAAAGCTAAAATAGTTTGGCTATGGATCCATCATGGTTACATTCTTCTTGGAACATGTACCATTTTTTCGATATCAGTGGATAGAAGTGGATGCACCAGCACCCAGAGATCCATGGTTGATGATGTGGGGTGAGTTGATGCCTCGAGAGGGAGGTGGTCAACGGATGTCATTTCCCCCCAAAAAAATTGGATGGCTATGGCAGAAGATAATCATGGCACTGGCACAAATTTCCAAGGATATCCAAACCTTCCACTTCCACCAGGCGCAAAGTGGACTGATGTAGGTAAAAACTAGTTTTTAAAGTTTTTGAAGTTTTTGATTTTATTTTTTTTTTAATATGTGTACAGACATTTGACACTTGTGATTTTTTCATATGTTGGACGAAAGAAACTTCCAAGGGTTTTTTTGATATCTAGATGAGTGCCACCACAGATAGAGGATTCTCCCTATGAGGAGGGATTTTACCCTATCGTTGAGGTGGAATGAAACTTGGAAGTCCTGACAAAGGGAATTCTAGAATATGCATTGATTGATGAGGTGCCACTGCAATATTAGAGGCATATTGTAGGGGTACATGCCAGTCTACGACAGTTTCTGAACCAAGTCATTAGATCTAGGTCGTGTTACCATGAGAACCATGTGGGTGGATAGTTGTATCTAGTCTTTATTTTCTGCACTTAGATAGGCTTGAGAAGCGATGTGTCTCAGAACATAATTTTTGACATTTTGATGTAATAAACTTTTTGAAAACTCTCTCTCTCTCTGTCTATATATCTATATCTTATATATAATATATATATATATAATATATATATATATATATATATATATATATATATTTATATATATATATATATATATATATATATATATATATATATATATATATATATATATATATATATATATATAATATATATATATATATATATATATATATATATATATATAATATATATATATATATATATATATATATATATATATATATATATATATATATATATATATGTTTTCATGTTATGTTTACTATGTGATGGTTTTTCTTTTACATATATTGCAAATATCTATGTAATACATAATTAGCCAATGTATCTGTTAATGTTTTCAAACGTCTCAGAATATGTTGATAAGTGATATAATCAAAATCTCATTCCAAAAGGGAACTCGTAAATACATTCTCAAAATATGAGGGTTTTTAACTGAATATTGTTTGTTAAGTTGTAGTACAATGAGTTGTGAATCAAGATTAATGACTAACTCTATGATGGCAAGGGCAATGGATTCTGACAAAATCTTGATAACCACACTATATTCGGCAACGTTATTAGTAGTATGACCTAAACATACGCCTTGTAAATTCACTAATTCACCATTAGGGTCATATATTGCCCATGCGGTGGAAGATAAATTTCGTGTACTATGATAAGCTCCATCAACAAACTAACATAAAGGTTTGATGACATCTACAAACCAAGTAGAACACATGGTAAGCAGAGGAAAATATGTTTGCAAAAGAAAACAAACACACCAAAACTAAACGACACACTAATGTAGAAAGTATTTACATGAAATCATGCATAATAATTCTTAAGGTAAAGTCCGTTTTAGGGCTTAGCCAACTGATTTCCTTCATAGTCAACCTATTCATAAGAACATTTCTATAAAACGTGTTTAACAATGTAAGGCCCATGCCACATTGGTTCAAATTTCCTAGCTCCCAATTTATCATTGGCTTGATCATATAACGATACCAAGTCACATTCAGCAAAAACACGGGGAGTAATAGTTTTATTTTATTGTGATTTAACTCATTTATTTTGATCTTCCATTACTAACACAACAATACGACGATGTTCATCAAGCCTTCAAACGTAAATTAATCATTCCTCCTCCAGTGAAGTGCCAGGGAGTAATTCAACAGCTAGTTTTAATGAAGGAATATCACATTCAATTGGAAGGTTTTCCTCTAGACCATACACCAACTGAAGGGGTGTAAATCCAGTTGTTTTCTTAGCAATGGTTCAGTATGCCCATAGAGCTAAAAATAGCATAAGGTTCCAATTTCGTTTATGCATCCCAAAATTACATTGAAGCATTGTAACCAATATTTTGTTGACTGCCTCAATTGAGTTGTTGGTCTGTGGATAATAAGGAGTTGAGTTGTCATGATGCAGACCCAACTAAGCAGTAAGCTTTGTCATCATATAATTTTGAAAATGAGAGCCATGGTTAGTGTCAATGGCTTGAGGGACACGAAATCGAGCTATGACGTGATTAAAAAGGAATCGTGCTGTAGTTTTACCCATGGAATCATATGGCCTTGGCCCATTTAGTGAAATAGTCGATGACGATGATGACGACGATGATATAACCATACCCCCCAGCTGACTGAGGGTTACAAGTCATGAAAAAAATACCCCATTTGCAAAAGGTCTGATGGTAACAGCTGGGTGCAAGGGTGTAGGTGGGGCTCATTGTTTATGGTTATAAATTTGGCAAGCTTGACATTTTTAGACTGCTAAAATGCAATATTTGAAGATCAAAGGCCATAAATAACTAACACGAAAGAGTTTTTGAGCCATATCATATCTCGACATGTGACCACTACAGGCCCTACAGTGATATTCATTTAAGACTCTCTGATCTTTTTCAAGAATTTAACATCGATGAAGGATTGAATCGACACCAACATAGGACAAAGTATCCCCAATAATTTGATAAGGTTGGCAATGATGTCGAATGCGTCGACATTCATAGTTGGATAACGTCAGTTGAAAGGTTTGGGTCTAGAGATAGGTAATGATATCTCCATACCATGGGTCGAGCATATGGATGAGGAAGAGAGTTTCGTTAGGAATCAACTAGTCAGATGCAGTAGAGGCGGTTACAAAAGGAAGCTCACAGATTAAATCAACGAAAACCAGTGATTTATTTGATTTAACTTCAACAAATTCCAAATGGAATTCTTGTAACATATGGATGAGAACCTCTACCATTGAAAGATTCCAAAGTATTAAGGAATTGGTTGAGAGGTGGAGAGCCAATGACTTTCCAACATGAAAGGGACATGATGAAAGTAGAAGCACTCTCATCTATAACTGTCTGATGAATAGTATTCCATTCGATAATAACTTGTATAAAAAATGCAAGTTGATGCAGGATATGAGGAACGTGGTTTTCGAGGTCAAAAGTAATTAGATTCAAATCTGTAGGATCAATCGCTCCTATTGCGGATAATAATATTTTTCTTTGCAATGGACAAGAATTGAGAACTTCCAAAGCTGACACCATCGAAGGCACTTGAGCTAAATCTTCCACAATATTATAATGTTGAGCATCTCACACATTTAGATTATACAATGAATTTTGAATAACACCTTTGGGATGTGGTCAGATAACGGAATCATTACTAGGTCGTTTTAATGACGAGGAAAAGAACTAGGTGGAGTGGAAGTATATGGCACATTAGTGGCATCTTTTTCCACAACTAGTTTGGTAGGAGTCTGATAATATTTTGATCGAGTAGCAACATAAATAAGTGTCATTCCACTCATAAAAAATTGAGAGCCTGAATATGTAGAGGATTGAAATTGATATACCACTAAATTCTATTATGATGGAAATGGTTATTTCAACATAGCTGAAGTCTGTGGGGTGCCTTTTAATAGACAACTAACCTTAGCACGGTGGGAAAAATCTTTGGTATAATTATCTTCATCACATATAAGACAAGGATATTTCAGCTTACATTTGGATGCATAATCAGTAAACATTTTAGGAGGATCCTATTTAGGGGTATCAGATTTAGCCTTACCTTTACCCTTATTTTTTCCTTTCGAAGCTTTGTCTACTATGGTAGATTGGAAACATTCACCTTAGAAGTTCTACCCAGATTTTTGAGAGTATTCGAAGGCGGAGAAGGTGTAGTAGCAGAAGCAGATTTCTGCTTCATAGAAGCAGAAGAAGCATTACTATAAGTTTGAGCTACTTACCCAATAATACCATCCACAGGTGGTGTCTCCGCAGGTTTCATAAGATGCTAGATCAGTTGAAGGTCACGTAGCATCGGGTAAGAGATCATAAAGCGTTCCAATTTGAGAATATACTAAATCTAGATATTGAGTATAGGCGATGGCTTGTTCTTCAGTCACACAACCACCCATAGCTATGTCTTTTTTGATTTTATTGATGAATGACTTAGTAAACAATTTGGTTAAAAGTTCATCAGGGATTTCAAGCTTAATAATATGAAGTTGACATCTCCATTCATGGATGTTATCGGAGATGTGGGTAGAAATATTCTATTTCAAAGACATTAGGAGATGGGTACTAGTTTCATATTGAACTGGTAACTACAAGTGAGTAAGAAAATCCATAACCAAATTGTTGAAATATTGAAAGGCACCTCGAGGTAGCTCGATGTACCATTTGGTGGCAGCATTCATTAGGTTTCAATGGAAAAGACACAATTGAATGGAAACGTCGACGCAAGAGTTGGATGAATACCATAATTGGTGGATCGTGACATGAACTTGGGGGTCTTCTCTAGAATTCCCTTCGAATTTTGGACAATCACCAGGAATTTTGGTAGGAATTGGAGGCCAATACAGTGAATGAAGTATTTAGTAATTTGTGAGCCTCGACACATCCAGTAACTCCAATGTAGCTAAGAAAGGAAATTGAGGATTAAAAGGAATGAAATTCCTTTGATAAGGTCTAGATTGAGGATTCCAACTTCATTGGTATTGATTTTTCCCCCATAATGGCAGATTTTGACAATAGGGATTTTGATACTGCCCCCTTTGGGAGGAATTTTGAACATACAAAGGTTGATTTTGTCCCAATAGAGGTTGGTTCTAACTTGGAAAAGTTTGATATTTACCCAACACAGGTCGTTGAGAACCATAAGGGGGATAGACAGCCTATGAAGAGTACCGAGTGTGAGGTTGTTGATGTAATAACTGACCTTGCTGATACAACAGTTGAACTTGTTGTTGCAATGGTTGAGCTTGTTGCTCTAATGGTTGACCTTGTTGATACAAGGGTTGACCTTGATGCTGCAACTGCTGATCTTTTTGGTGCAATGGTTTCCCTTGCTGCTACAATGGTTGTTGATAATACCCTTGTTGCATGTAAGGTCCTTGTTGTAAAAAAGTTTCTTTTTGCTGATAGGTTCCTTATGGAATTTGATGGGTTCCTTATTGATATTGATAGGTTCCTTGTTATAAAGGATTACTAGCTCCTAAAGGATAATTTCCAGAAGTAGATTGAAACTGAGCAGATTCAACTGAGGGATTAGGACCAAACTGCATTTGGGATCCTACTTGTTGGTTGAAAGGTGGATTTTGAGGTTGTTGTGAACCATAAGGAAGGTATGGCTGTTGGTAAGGTATTTGAGTTGAAAGAGGCTATTGATAAGGAATTTGACTAGATCCAGAAGGAATACTACCAACATTTTGACTTTCTCCCATAATGTGAGTTTTGGATCCACTCATGTAGGTTCCACCAAAAATAGTAGGTACATATGGAGAAGGTGGTTTCTCCCCATGCAGTAGGATAAGGGGTGGTACATATTGTCCACTCAATGGAGGAGGTTTAACCACTATAGAATTAAAAATAGAAGGTTTAAGTGTCCCAAACGTGACTATGGGTTGAACAGGAACTGAAGAAACCGCAGTTTGAACATGAATTTTTGAAGCCAAGCTCAAAACGAATAGACCAGAGGTAGCCCAATGCCAGATGACCATATCAGATGATGGTAAAGTGAATATGTGCTTGGAGTACCTAAAACTAAATGAGTAAGAGAGATATAACCTAGCGGGAATAATGGTTCACTACTTTCAAGTGGTGGACTTGTCCCACTCCCGATATGAGGAGAGGAAACATATGGAAATCCTTTAGGTAGAAAGTGATATTGAGATTCATCACCAAGACCTAGAGTATGAGTGGCTGAGATTTCCAAAGGAGGATCTTGAGGAGAGGTTGGAATCTCACCTTCAGACGCCATGGGTGGAAACAGTTGGCTAGGAGAAATACGATAGTTGGAGATGAGATTATAGTGCACAATGGAGGCGATAGTCATTACAACCAATGAACAAGAGAATATTTGTCTAACATTCATAAAATAGTCGTCAATGGATGTGATAGTCATTATAAATGATAAGCAAAGAAATGTATGTGTAGTATCCTGTAGAATAGTCCACAAGGATGAGATAACAGGGACAACCATTATTGCACATTCTTAACAAGATAAGCATTAAAATAACTGAAATAGTTCAACTATCTTAGTACATGTGAAAACAAACATGAAATAAAAATATTCACAGAATAGCCTTATAAACATTCATAAGTCATGCATGAAGAACGTGTTGGCTTTATAAGGCTTTTTTCATTAAGAAAAAGTTCCAAGGCACATATTTACATTGTACATCAAAAGCCCTAGTAGTGGGACATTGGAGCCACTCCTTGCTCATCAAGGAACTAGTTGGTCTCTCTAATGCCTTGTGGGAGGAGCCAAGGTGAAAATTCCTTTTCTCATACAATGAGAGGGTATATATATCCAAGGGGTGATGCTTCCCCTTTGTGACTCTTTGACTACCCTCATGACTGTTCAACTTCATTTGAATTTTCAACTTACATGACTCTTCATATTCATGTGCGTCCATTCGACTTCCACTTTGCAATACATTGGATTTACAATATACATGGCCCATAATAGTGATGTGGCATATGGAAACTCATGACTTGGACTAGTTTGATGATGTGGCAATGTCAAGCCACTATTGTTGTTGAGTGATAGATGTGTTCTTGGATATGCTTTCTCTTCTCCTCTACATAGCTTGATGGTGCAAGGTCTTCAATGATCTTTTGTCTTGGAAGGTGGTTTCACACTTGTGTTCCTTTTACTTTCTCTTGGTGGTCCACCGTTCGTTCAACTACAAGTGAGTTTTTAGGCATGCTTCCCTACTTCTTATCCTTCTTCATCATCTCTCCATGACTTAATAGTGTACCTATTCCTGCAATTCACTCATGACGGGATGACATCAATCTGAAAAATCCTATCCTAAGATGATGCATTATTATCCATGAAATGAGGCTAGGAGAGAGGGCCTAGTAACTACACATTGTGCAGTTCCAAGTGACAAGGAGAGAGCTTGATCACTAATACTACACAGAGCACTACGCAGGCTTGACTAAGGAGCTTTTCAACATAGTTGAAATAAATTGCGCAGTGGCCACTGGGATTTAGGATTGTGTAGTTCAAGCCAGCAATGAGTTGTCCAAGATGAAGCCCTGAGAGGTCAATTCTACATAATTTTTAGAGGCAAGGGGGACTGGACAGAAGAGAGGCCTAGAGGATAAATTTATGTAGTTCTTAGGGTCAATGAGCTTAGATTGAGGGAGGGCACTGGAGGACACTTATGTATAGTTCTCGAGGGCAAGGGAGGTTGGGCTCTCTGTGCATTGTAGGGTTCCAGTAGGAAAGGGAAAATATTGAGGAATAAAAGTATAAAGTGCATAGTTTAAATTAGACTGGGAGGGACAACTACACAATTCTGGTAGTCAAGGAAGGTTGTTGGGCTCTGGAATTGTGCAATACAACTACCATAGAGGATACTTATTGTACACTACACAGTTCTAGGAAGCAATGTCACATCAATGAGGTTGTATACTACACAATGCGTAGTTCAATTGGGGCCTAGTGATGGTGAGTTTCGCAGTCTGGAAGATTTTCTGAAAATGGTTGTTTGCGAGGAAGATAGACTTGTGATGAACTTGAACTCATGATCAAATACTTAGGATACTTTAGTGACATGACAACATAGATAATCATAACAAAAAGACAAAGCATTATTCTATGTGTGACTCTCTCATGACAAGAAGCTACAAGTTAGACATTGGAGATAGATTTTAGGATGACCGTGACAACACTTGTGTGGC
This sequence comes from Pinus taeda, assembly GCA_000404065.3. Taxonomy (NCBI): domain Eukaryota; kingdom Viridiplantae; phylum Streptophyta; class Pinopsida; order Pinales; family Pinaceae; genus Pinus; species Pinus taeda. The sequence goes on from APFE030832317.1 coordinate 234,893, forward strand.
AGTGCTCGAATCCTTGTGTATGAGTGCGACATATGTTTACACGACTAGGAAAACTCATACACACAAAGGCCAACCTTCGAAACCGCTAGAAAAAAGTTTGCAAACATGACATATCAGTTAAACATGCCAAAAGATGAAAAATTAATCCAACAAGAAAAAGGGTTCAAAGAACTCCAAGAAAGCCTGTGAAATGAGCTTAAGTCTTTGCAAAAATCGAGGGAAATACCAAGGAAGGATCCGAAATTTGAGTGCAAGACAAAATTGTGGAGGGTGTTGCAGCCACTACAACACTGGATAACACACTGGTTAAACCCCAACATCTCTGTCTTGGTCAATTTCTTCTGTGTAGGGCCTTGGTCCTTCGAGAGTATTGATTCATCATGCAGATTACTTTGGCTTCCCCACTTACCACATGGGTAGACATGGCCCCTTCTATACCTTCACAGTCGAACACAACATAAGATTCAACATAATCACAATGTTTCAAATTGGGAAGGGTAGTGTATCTTATGAGCTTATGATTTTTAGAGTGTAGTTTTTCATCTCTGGTGTTTCTCTACTAATAGTAGGTCTGGACAGTACCTTGGTGAAGTCACGCATGAACACAAACATTTATCTGCCACCAGTGAACTTGGATAATCCCCTTGCAGAGTTGCACTCTATGCAGGAAGCCTTTCTCTTCTTTCACCTTTATTTTTGTATTTAAGGAGAACTATGCATTGACACTTATTTATTTTGGGGCTGAAAAGGGATCCAAATTTATTAAGAGAAGGATAGGTTGTTCCTTTATAGAAGCATATAAAGACCAGAGATTTAGGTTTGCTTGTTTAGTTTTTTTCCCTTCTCCATTTCTACTAGTTGGATAGGCTTGACAACACCAAAGCAGAAAACTGAACATAGTCATGAAGCTTCCAGACTGGAGACAGGTTCATAGTTGGACCAAAACTCTCCTTATAGATGGTAATTTCTGTTAGCACTTCATCAGTCAAAATATGAAACCAAAACAAGGAAGATGGACAGAAGACTAGCCAAGCACTGGAGTGTCACAAGACTCTTTGAACTTCAACCACACACACACTTAGAAGCCATAACACAGTAAGGAAAAACAATTATTTACATGAACAAAAAACACAAAATGAAGCAAAGAAATAAACAACAGACAAACAAAATACTATGTACATAGTGAGGGGCGCAACCTTAGATCTTCATTGAAAATATTGTTTTAAGTTTTGGCCATTGACAGGGAGAGAGTCAATCTTCCCGTCAAGTGATTCAAGATGATATGTGTGTTGGAAAAAATTTTCGTGGACTTTGTAAGGACCAATCCACATGGACTGAAACTTAGTGTGTTTTCCTTTTTCCTTGTGGTCTTTGTCCCACTTCAATACTAAGTCACCCACACTAAATTTATTCTTCCTATTGTCCCTTAAGAAACCAATTTCTACGTTGTGGAGAAATTGTGCTTAAGACATTAAAATTTTATTATGCATGTCACTTATTTGTATAACGTGTCAACATTTTGAGGAGTATGAAGAACATGATCTTAAACCCTTAATATATAGTTGATATGAAATCCTCAAGATGTCGTGCGGTGCTGGATATAAATGTTGTGTGAAGAATACTTTGATAAGTTAAAGGTAGTGTGTTGTATTTAACAGAAACTTTTATCTTTAACTTAGAAGAAATAGTGATAAAGAAGTTTTAAACATGGGAGTGCCATTTTAAGGAAATTTAACTTTATTCACAGAAGTAAACAAAGACCCACAACTTCATTACCATATTTAAAGAGAGGAAGATACAAAATGACACATAATAGAGAGATTACAAGTCATACCCAACACTGTATGGAAAACTCTCGATTCTTTCATTAATCATCAATTTATCAAGTACAAAATGTGTAGTCTTCAGATTATCCAAAAATCCCACCTTTCTTCTTTGATTTTTCCTCTTTTTATACATCATAGGATAGTTGGTAACTACCAACACTGTTAAACTACTTAACTACTTTCTAACTACCTAAAGTAAAAAGTCATTTCAGTGCATTACATTGGAGGGTAAAAGACACCTCATTTTCCTCAGGAAATAAGATAACATAAAATGGAAAGGAATTAAACTATGATTGGTGATTGTTGGTCATTGTTTGAATCAATGGCTTGAGTAGATGGTCCTACTGGTGCATCATTTGTCTGCTCTATCATCCACTCTTTACATTTTCTCCACAATGGTACATTTGACTTTGGTTCTTCTTCCAATTTGTTGAGTGCCATTCTACATGTTGTAATCCTATTATAAGTAGGCTTGTCCGTAAACAAAGTCTTCACCATCCACAAAAGCTTAAAATCCTTATTAAGATAATTCACAATAGTTGCTCCCTTCAGTACTGTTGTCTTCTCATGGGTGTTGTAAACTTTGCTTTTTTCCTCAACTAGTAAAGTCTCATATGTTTTCCATGGCAACAAGTTTCCTTGTAAATCCCAAAAAGAGGGAAGCCCAGCTCTAACTCTTTTATCAAAGAGGATGTTAAACTTGGAAACTGCTTTTTTATTTCATTTATCTTCTTCTCAGCAATATTTATGTAAATTTTTTTGACAATCATATTATTAAAATCTACTGCACATAGTGTTCTATCTGTAATGTCATGCTCCTTTAGCTCTGAAGAAGACTTAGAATTAATAAAATCTATCATTCTTTTTGCAAACTTTGATTTGTCTAATGTTTTATGATTGTCTTGCATAACCACACTTTCCATATCTCCAAAAATTTATTTTTCATCAAACATAATAACAAGGAACTCCCAGATGCTCCTGATAACTTCTATAATTTCATCCCATAGAATCTCTCCTTCATCATTTTAATTTCCTCTTCATCCATTAGAAGGTCTTCTATGTATTTCTTTATGTTTTCCTTCTCCATTCTAGCTTCTTCTTCGCTCACGTTTAAGAGTTTATGGGCTATTTCCATGTCCTTTTGTGCTTTCTTCACATCATGCTCGACCATATTTAACTCTGTCCCCAGTTGTAATATCTATGCTACTGAATCCTCAGTATTGGCTGGCATCACTATTGTGTAGACATGAGTGTCCACCTATTTTTACAGCTTATCCAATGAGTCTTTAAGTAAATAAACTTCTTCAGTTTTCTGCAATACATCCTGTAACAACTTCTCCTTTTCATTCTCAACTTCAGTTATCCCTGCAGCCATAGGATGCTCACCTGTAGGCAGATTCAACTTCTTCTTTAAAAATCCAATCTCTAACTTAGCAAATTGCAACAATTTTTGTATTACAGGTTGATCATCAGGGTTGACTCCTATTTTAATAATAATCTTCTTTAATTCTTGAATTGCTTTATGTAACATTTTCTCCGCTTTAATAACAGTTGCATTTGTCTTATGTAAATAATTAACAATCAATTGCCTATTCTGCATGTGAAAATTAATCTTATTAAGCATAGGAAGCTTATGATAACAGTTAAAGTAATAGTTTTGAAATTAGTGGTGGACCCAACTGACATACCAGTAGGATGAGAGAATGCAATTTTAAGTTGACTTTTCTCTAAGTCCATAGCAGACAATTACCTAGTTTGCTCAGGAACAACTTGAGACTCAACTCGAGCCTCTATATTTGACTTTACGTTCTGGTTTCTCTCAGCTATTTGGGCAAACATGCTTTGAATAACAGGAACCTAATCACGAACAGGTTCTTTGGAGGATGGAGAAGTTGGTTCATCCTTTGCTTCTCCCAATTGGATTACTAAATCAGGTTGTGTTAAAGACATTGCATCCAAAAATTTAGTCCTTTTCGCTGCTTCTAATTCTTCTTCATCAAGATCAATAACATCTTCTTTAGCCCTCTTGGCACCTTTTTCTAAAATACTATGGGTTTCAATATCTTCCCCTTTGGTGCTCTGTAGACCCCCATTTGCCATTTTTTCCATTTCAAGTCTACTTTCATGCACAAAGGCTGAATATCCATTCTCTGACCTTCTTTTTGAAATAATTTGATGAGTGTCATAAGCCCAATCAACCACCTATAAAAGACACATGTCATCCAATAACTTCTCAACCTCTTGAGCAGCCTATCTAGTGTTCACAATGAAGGGTCCTACTTCTCTGGGCAATTTAAAGAAATAGGCCTTCTTCATGGGAACACAATGAACTTGATCCACATTCGAGATTTGTCTGATAAAATTAAGAGAAAAGAGTCTTATTGGCACAAATTTCGGTAACCTATATGTTTTGTTTGAGGCTCCATAAAGTCTGATCTTTGCATGTTCTTCAAATACGAAACAGTCTTTACACCTTACATCCTTTCTCAATTGAAGGAATTCTTGAGCTTTGGGAAGAAATGTTGGGGGCAAGGTCCCATTCAAGATCTTGTAGGCCACTCGGAGGAATAAAGAAGTGAATTCAAATAGGCCACCATCTCCTGGATCACCCTTATTAGGTTTGTCCAAAATACCACTGACTGCTTCTTTTTGTTTATGTCAACAATATTTCGTTCCAAACTTTTAAAATGTTTAGCATTCTTGTAGATAAATAATAAGTAATAATTGAAGGAAACTTGAAGGAAATAGCAAGTGACAAAGCCATGAATTTAGTATTAATAATGTTTACCCAAAATGTTGGAATATCTAGTACTATTGCTGGTTTCATCATCAAAGAGAAAAATCCCAACACTCCTTTATCAACCTGTCTGGAGTCTTCCTTCCCCAAAATCTTAGATATCACCTACAAGATTGGTATTATATCTACTGTAAAGATGTCTAAAGAAAACACATTTCCATCTAGAGAGAATTTTCTAGATTTAGAAGCTAAGAATGAGGTAGCATAAGAAAACTCCTGGGATGATAGGTTATCATAATATGAGACCAAAGACTCTTTAATAAAGGTGGTATAAGTTCTAGATACAGGGTAGTTCAAAGCTTGGTGAATTAACTGAGATATTACTTGGAAAACACTCTCCCCAGATTGATTCATTAAAAAACACTTCTTAGGGTACGTTGATAAGGCTAACCACTGAATGAATTCAGGGAACAAGTGAGTTGTTGGGACAAATACTGCTAAAACACTTGACCTAACAATTGCCATGAATACAAGGGACTTTTTATGGTTCAGAGTGACTTCTTGATACAGGGAAAGGTGCTTAATTGAAAAAGGTGTAAGAAATATCATGTTCAACGTCCATTAATGGGGTATGGATGACAGAGGAGGAAATTACCTATTTGGCTATGGCTTCTATGAATGAGAGTTGCTAACTCGGAATGCTGAACTAGAGGTGAAGTTTCTCAGTATAAAAATAAAACGATTAATGCAACGAGGTTTTCACTTTCCTTTTATATATGGTAAGAAAAATGGAGGGAAACCAACAATTAACGTCATGAATTAATGGAGTGGAAGATGAGGTGACGGGGTACGGTGGGTGAGTTGTACGGAAATGAATGGGAGTGGCGGAAGTAATTTGTAGCAAACAATGTTGGGTGGCCCGCTGCGGGGGTAGGGAGTGTATAAGAGTTTGATCAAGGTTGAAGCCCCGCAGTGATAATGGGTCATTGATTTCAGTCAGCCATGTTGACATCAGGGTCAACTACGGGGTTTAGGCTATGAATTATAACCCGTGCTCCTTGTTCCCCCACAGAACACTTTACCTGTCTCCCTTGCCAATCTTTGATCACACTTCGCTGACATGTTCAGGATTTAACCGATTGATCAGGCCCACTTTCATAACGTCTTTAATTCCAACGTTAGTGTAACTAATACTCCAAAATTTCTAATTCTCTTTTGATTTTCAAAACTTAGTATTCCATTTTATTTTTTTTGAGTAATATTGAAAATGAAAATTTAAATGACAGACTAGGCTACAACACTTCCCTACATAATTTCTATCAAACAATCTCTTGATATGACTTTGGTGAAGTGAAAAAATTTCTTTTTCTTTTAGCCTTCCTTCCTGTAGCTTGTGAAAAGTGTCCATCCTAAGCTGAACCAAAAGACATGGCTTGTCTTGGGATTCCTAGGAAAATTGGAAAGTGGGCAATTAGATGTTTGACAGGAGGATGTCTTCTTTTCCGTATACCAGGAAGTAAGGGGAGGTGTTAGAAGGTTTAGGCGTGATAAGGTCAGCCCATAAGGTGTTCAACAAACTAGAGCACCAATTTTGTTGTTCAGATAATATGGTATTTTTGATGATACAAATGACATTCTTGTTCATGGATTCAACAAGATCTTTCCCCTGCAGATAATAATCAGAAAAATGTTTCAAGCAAAATCTTAAATTCTTAATAATAAGAAATATGTTGAATTGTAAAAAACAAGCGATGTAGGAGATGATGTTCTACTGCAGAAAGTTGATGACTTCCTGATCATTCACCTATTTTAGCGAAACTACCTATGTTCGTCACGTGAAATAGTCTGTAGTAGTTAAGATATAGTGGTGTTTTTTTATTGGTGCAATAAAATTTCCCCAATGATATCCAAGCACCACTATTGAAAGGGTTCTTCCATTGCAACAGGTTGCATTGGGGTTGTTGATTTCCGATTTATGTCGGCACACTTTTGACAGACCATACACTTGCAGGCATAGGCATGAGCATCCTTGAATTATGTAGGTCAGTAAAAGTTGGCCCTTACAACCTTATGCATTGTATTGTTTCTTGGGAAGTTTCCCCCAATTGTTCTATCATGGAGATCACGTAAAAAATTCTGAATCGTGTGCCTCCAAACACCTGAGAAATATTCCAATGTGGTTCTTCTTGAACAACACCCCATGCACCATCTGATACAAGAGTGCTTCGAGTTAGAGTGCCCTCTTCTATCACTTAGATAAGTGAGAGGGCATAGTGCCATGATCAAGGTATTAACACACATCTGTGTACCAAGAGTTCATGTCTGAAGTAGGGTAGGCCCACTCAATGTTGTACATCTCGATCTCTTGCTCGCATCCTGCGAGCTCCTTTTCTTCTCTTTTGTGCTAATTGATTTTGCTGCTAGTTTGAAAAGATCATGACCCTTGACTTTTTGAAATAGATTGATTTCAAGATCGTATTCCTATAATCCGTACATCCACGTTTCCCCTCTTCCATCGAGCTCTTGCTGAACAAGCAGTGACCTGACTACTAGGTGTGACACATAGATAATACAACAATTTTTCAATAGATAGGGTCTGAAGTGTTTTACCACCTTGTACAGTACATAAGCTTGTTTGTCCACGGTGGGGTAATTGAGCTCTAACCCTTACAATATTGCACTCGTGAAGGATATAGGTTGTTTATTGTTCAACTCTTCATTTCGAGTTAGCTCAACCGCAACGGAAGTGTCGAAAGAGAAAGTGTAGATAAAGAAGTCTTTACCGAATTCTAGGTTGTACAACACGGGTGCTTCTACTATAGCTTGCTTGATATGGGAAAAACAAGTCCTTTTCCCTCTTATCCCATTTATATATTGTGTACTTCTTGAATATTTCTTGTATCAGTTTAACAATCTGAGCATAGTTAGAGATGAACTTTTGAAGGAAGTTGATCTTCCCCAAGAAAGACTGCATGGCTTTCTTGTTCACTGGGTCGAGAGTTTGCATGGTGGTCTGAAAATTGTCTGGATCTACCTTGATACCACTTTTATTAATGATGTGTCCTAGGAGATTACCTTCAAACACTGCAAAGATGCTCTTCTTGGCATTCAATAATATCTCGTATTTTTGGCATCGCTCAAAAATCTTCTTCAAATGGTGCAGGTGGTCTGACCTCTTTTTGGAAAATACATCACATCATCAAGGTATACCACTATGCTCTATCCAATAAGTACACAAAAGATGATGTGCATCACACATTGGAATGTTACACTGGCATTGAACAGCCCAAACAAGATTCGTCGAAGTGCGAACGTGCCCCACTTCGTCTGGAATGCAGTTCTCAGTTTGTCAGGATTTGCTACCAAAACATAGTTGTAACTTGAGAATCCATCGAGCAAAGAAATTTTTTTGGCCACATATACTGTTTGCAATATTTTCTCCATGGATGGAACTAGGTAATTGTCCTTGTCCAAGGCATGGTTGAGATTTCGAAAATCTACGCATAGGCGAATTTCCTTGGACTTCTTTCTCATAGGAACTAAGTTCAATACCCACGTTGAATGTCACGCCTTGTAAATGATTTGAGCATCCAACAATCTTCTCAACTCTTTTTGTATGAGGGGTTTAAGCGTTGGGTGAAATTTCCTTAGTTTCTACTGAAATGGCTTGGTCCCTTCCTTGATTGGTATCACATGCTAGATGATTCACGTGTATTGAGTTCATTGTATGTCAACGCGAAGACATCACGACACTGCTTGAATAAGTAGATGAAGGCTTGACGCTCCTAGTTAGAGAATTATATATTACAGAGCAATGGAACACATAAAATATTATAGAAATATAAACACAGAAAATGCATAAAACAAGAGAGACATAGAGATACGTGGTTCACCTAGTTTGGGCTACGTCTACAGAGAAACAGCCAATCCTTCTTTTTATATTATCCAGCAAACTAATGAGATACAACTTACAGATGATCTACTGTAATTCCCTCTTCTCTCTCAATATCCTCTCTCTTCCTCACTCAGAATACAGATATACATAGACGCAATACAATTCCCTCATATATAGCGATGGGGTTTCCTTCTAGGGAAAAAACCCTAAATTAAAAATAACTTCTACCATCAGATCTCTGCCTAATGAACGGCCGAGATTGACTACAAAATTACAACATTTTACAAGGCAATTTTACATCTATTCTTAGCTTCGGGGGCATTGCCCCCAATCCCCCCGCTAGGGGAGGGGGGGCTCCCAAAGGTTGCAGCCACCCCCCCTGGACCCCCCTTGCAGCAAATATTTTACAGACGGTGTTGCCTCCCCATTATGAACTAGGGTCCAATGCAATGATACCTTTGAATACAGAAGATAATAAGGCTCCACACCCAACACTCCTGTGGTGTACAGTAATTACTGAGATTGACATATTTCAGATATTTCTCAATTCCCAAGTTGATTTTCTCATTCGACTACATAGAACTATGGATCTTGGAATTCACAAGTCCCCGAAAGAAATTCTACATATCATACAACTTTTTCAATGATACCACACCCTTAAGGATGAGGTTTCCTCTGCTCCCACTGGCTACGTCCTGAAGTGTCTGTTCGTGCACGTCCTCATCGATCACTGCATCTTTGAATACATCAGCGTTCGCCATAAAATATAGTATCTGTTGGTCGTCATAAAAAATGTGTAAGTTAGTTACATTATCTGGGATAGATGGTTTATATATTATTTTAATAGAAAATCCACACTTTAAAGGTAACATTCTAGCAACTACATTTGCCAAGGTATCCACAGCTACATTATGCATTCTTGGTACTGAAGTAGTATTAAAATCTTGGAAGTGAGAGATGAGTCCCCATACCTCTTGTTGATAACTCTTAAGATGAGGTGACACACAATGTATAGTGTTACATACCTGGCACACCGTGATTTCATAGTCACCTACCACTTTTAGAACAACAACGTCGAGGTCAATGGCCTTCTACAAACCCAAGGCGAGTGCTTCATACTCTGCAATGCTATTCTTGCACTAAAATTCCAAGTGATTAAAGAACAAATGTTTTCTCTATAGCGGTTCTATTAAAACACAACTTGCACCAGAGCCCTTTGATACCTTAGATCTATCAAAGTACATTATCCACATATCATATGTATGGGGACTGCTCACGGCACTAGTAGTAGTAGTAGTAGTACTGTATAAAGTTCATTATCACCAACTGGACATGGAAGGAGATCCAACTATGCATCTGGTGTAACTAGGGATGGATCTACGAGATAGAACCACAACTATGTTTCAAGAAAATAATTTCCATAAGGTTTTTGAAAGCCATTGGATCATTATGCCCATTCAAGAAAGTCACTTTGTGCTTCATGTATATCTCTGACTCTACCAAGATCTGATTGTTCCTTCCTTTGTACAAAATCTATAAGTCTGACTAGTTTATGACAAAGTATCCTTGTAGCTTAGTTGACCAGTATTTGTTCAGTAACACTCCATATTCTTCTGAAATGTCCACAACTACAATTTTGATACATTGGTGAACTCATCCATAGCTGATAATAAAATGATGACAACCCTTAGTTCACCAATTCCTAGGACATAGGTTTTGTCTAGTTGAATGATTTTTGCATATATCTTGTCCCATTTAACATTGATTTTCTTGGCCATAGATAGTTGCATGAAATTCACCGATGCACTGGAATCAACTAAGCAATTGTGTCTATTGAAGTTAAATATTTCAAACGTTAACAAGAACGATGGGAAAAGTGTGTTTGTCTCCATAATGAGTGCATTAGGTACATATGAAAGAGCATCAGGAGACTTACTAGATCCCTTGTATGAAGATGTAGCATTATCGATAGAAGTTTGTCTAAGTGTCCGTAGAAGGATGTCTTGCTGGCTTGTGATATTTGTAAGTTCAAACAGGGATATATTTGCATGAACCTTCTTCATATCCTCTACAATGTTATAATCTACAGTGGAAAGACTAATCGAGGTGTCCGAACATGGAACTAGGTTTGTGGTTTTTAGAGGGATGATCCTGTCTTTACTGCTATCAGAAACACTTTTCGTTGGAATTGTTTTCCTGGACTTGCTTTGAGTGTTCTGCACTGAGTTGGCTAGAGACTTGAGATTTCTTGACAAGTTTTCTTTGAAATTCTGTTTCAACACCTCAATCACAGTGGTTAGCTCTTGGATTCTTAAATTTTATATGTTACTATACTTTTAGGCCGGACCATCAATCAGAGGCTACTTATCAACAATACTTTTCTGGGATGCGAGAACATAATGATACATGTTCACTACATGCCTAGTGCTCGGAGCTTCATCAGTTGCAATGACTTCTTCCTTCTATTCAACGGGCTCATCTTGTTTCTCAACCATCACTGAGTCAAAATACTGTGTAGCCATTATTATTGTGAGCTGGGTCCACTGTGGGAAAGCCTTCTCCTAATTATTCTCATTATGAAACATGAAATACGAATATGTTCCCATTTTTTCAAAGTTTAGCACCACATTGGAACCCTATGCATATTTTTCTGGTTGATTTCTACTGTTGCCAGAAGTTTCATTCCTTCTAAGCATGAACTTTGGTGGCCTACTGCTCATGGTAGTCTCACTTGTCCTTTGTTTGAGTTTAGCCATCTCGTTGATCAGGGAATTGATGAGACAAGTAAGGATTTCAAGATCATTCAATTCCTTTTCTTTAGATTTACTCATAAAGGCCTAGAACCTTTTACCTATGTCCTTGGAGTCCTTTTTGGGTTCATCATCTGTAATGACTCCAATAGTGTGAGGGTCCTTCTCAACGACAATAGCATCTTCGTAGTTTTCTGACAATGTTGGTATTGTAGTTCGCTTTACAAATTGCACAATACTTGTCGGCAAGGCAGAAGTGTATTAGTCTATGGTGATGGAGTCATGAGGTTTTGTATTGTTCAAAAACTTGTTCAATATGTGATTGAACCTCCGATTGAAATATTTAACATTTTCCTTCTGCTCCATTGGTCTTATCTTCAACAAATTTCTCAAGAAATATTATTTTGAATGTTGTCCAATTTTGGATGGAGTTTGGAGGAAGGCTATGATACCATACAATTGCTCTACCATCCAAGGTACATGGAAAATGTTTGCATGCAACATCATCGTAACATACCTCAAGTGTTTGTAGATGTAGGTAGAAGTTATCTAGGTGATCTTCAACCTTCACTGTCTTATCAGGGTCATATTTCATCAAGAGATTCTCCGCATTCCTTAACATCTTGTGCAAGACTCCCAAAAGTTCTAGTGGGCCCTGAGTCATCCAATCCATGTTTTTCTCTTCCATGTCTTGTTCTTCATTTTCCTCCTCTTCCTCTTCTGAATCTAATGGTTCCTCTTATTCTTCTTCCTTTTCTTCCTCTTTGCCTGTCCCACCAAAATTTGAACCCAAGAGTAAGGGGTTACTGCCTTCTCCTCCTTGAAAGTGTGGAGGTTCTTCTTCCCTTTCCAAATCTTCTGGTAGTTCTTCAAGAGTGGAGAGAACTACTTCTTCAACAGACAAGACCACTACTCTTGTGGGAGTGGTCTTTTTCTTCTTTTGAAAATATGGAAGAGTGATTACTCCCAGGATCTATCCAACAACTTTTTGTAAACTAACGGGCAATGGGGTAGACAAACCGAAGTTGATGATACATGATTTCACGTTTAGGCCTCAGTGGTGAAGAGTTACCAACTTTACAATTACGATTAGGGGAGATGGAGTGAACATTACTGTCTTGACCAAAATATAGATGAGTGGAGTCGGTGGGACAATCAGCCATAAAATACTGGCTGCCTCCTTCTAGCACCAAAAAAGTTGACGGTGCTAGACCCACCGACATTCAGGGGATCTCCTTGATATGAAGTCCCAATTAGACATCAAATTGATTGGTGTAGGACTCCCATCTGGTATAAAGTCCTAGTTTCCAAATACTTAAATATTTTCATTGGCTCTAGTTGTCAACACAAGAGTGTGATGCAATGGTGTCTTCAAAAAGCAAGGTGAGTGTGCCTAGTGAATGTGCAGCGTAATGGTTTCTAGGTTATCTTACTGAAAAAGGGGGGAGAAAAGCGAGCCTCTAAGTGAGAGGTAATAGTACCACCCAGGAAGAGACACACATGAACTAGAAACACCTGTCCAACATCTAGCAGAATAGTCCACAACGGATGTGATGGTCATTATAAATGATAAGAAAAGAAAGGTATGTATAGTATCTTGTGGAATAGTTCACAGTGATGTGACAGTAGTGACGACCATTACAACACATTCTAAACAAGATAAGCACCGAAATAACCGAAATAGTTCAACTATCTTAGTACATGTGAAAGAAAACATGAGATACAAACATGCACAAAATAGTCTTACAACTTTCATAATTCATGCATGAAGAACATGTTGGCCTTATAAGGCTTCTTTTATTAATAAAAAATTCCAAGACACATATTTACATTGTACATCACTAGCCCCAGTAATGGGATATTGGAACCATTCCTTGCTCCTCAAAGAACTAGTTGGTCTCTTTAATTCCTTGCGAGAGGAGCCAATGTGAAAAGTCCTTTGCTCATAAAATGAGGGGGTATATACAACGAAGGGGTGATTCTTACCACTTTGACTCTTTTACTACCCCCATGACTATTCAACTTCCTATGAATTTTCAACCTATGTGACTATTCATATTCATGTGTGTCCATTGGACTTCCCCTTTACAACACATTTTATTTACGATATACATGGCCCACAATAGTGATGTGGAATATGACAGATCATGACATGACTTAACATGACACTGTTGACATGGACTGGATTGATGATGTGGTAATTTCAAGCCACTATTGCTGGTGAGTGATAGATTTTTTCTTGGATATGCTTTCTCTTCTCCTCCACATATCTTGATGATGTAGGGTCTTCAATGATCTTCAGTATTAGAAGGAGTTTTCACAGTTGTGTTAATTTTTCTTTATCTTGGTAGGTCCACTCATTTGTTCAACTACAAGTGAGTATCTAGGCATGTTTCCCTCCTTCTTCTCCTTCTTCATCATCTTGCCATGACTTAATAGTGTACTTATTACTACAATTCACTCATGACGAGACGACATCAATATGAAAAATCCATATCCCAAGATGATGCATTATTATCCATGAACTGAGCCAGGGATAGGTGATAGGCTAGGAGAGAGGGCCCATTGATTGTGCATTGCGTAGTTCCAGATGATAGGGAGAGAGCTTGATCACTGAGACTATGTAGAGCGACATATCAAGCTTGATTGAGGAACTTTTCAGAAAAGTTCCCACTGGGGAAAGAAATTGTGCAGTGCCCAATGGGAGTCAGGATTGTATATTTCAAGCCATCAGTGGGTGATGTAGGATGAGGCCTTGAGAGGTCAATTCTATACAATTTTTAGGGGCAAGGGGGACTAGGCAGCAGAGAGGCCTAGAGGAATAATTTGCGCAATTCTTAGGGTTAGTGAGATCTGACTAAGGGAGGGCACTGGAGGACACTTTTTCTTAGTTATGGAGGCCATGGGAAGATGGGATCTCTACACATTATGGGGTTCCATTAGGCAAGGGAAAATCTTGAGGATTGAAAATGCGTAGTTTAGATCAAACTAAGAGGGACATTTGTGCAATTCTGGTGGTCAATGAAGGCTATTGGGATCTGGAATTGTGCAGTACAACTTCCCTGGAGTACAGTGACTACAAAATGCATAGTTCCAAGTAGCATGGTCGCATGAATGAGGGCTGAGACTATGCAATGCATAGTTCAATCAGGGTCCAGTGAAGCTGAGTTGCCTGGTTGAGAAGATTATTTTAATTGGTTAAGTGATGAACTTGTGATGAACTTGAACTTGTAATCACACACTTAGCATACTTCAACGATATGAAAAAATAGACCGCCAAAACAAAAAGACAAAGAATTATCCTTTGTGTAACTGTGTCATGACAAAAAGTGACAAGTGTGACAGTTGAGATAGATCTAGGACGACCGTGATGACACTTGTGCAACAGTGCTCAAAACTTTGTCTATGAGTGCAAGAAGTGTTTACATGACTAGGAAGCCTTGTATACATAAAGAAAAACCTTCAAAACCACCAGAAAAGGTTCTCAAACATGACATATCAGTCAAAAATGCTAAAAGATGACAAAGTAATCCAACAAGAAAAATGGTTCAAAGAACTCGGAGAAAGCTCATGAAATCAGCGTAAGTGTTTGCAATAATCAAGGGAAAGACCAAGGAAGGCTCTAAAATTTGAGTTAAAGCCAAAATTTTGGAGGGTGTTGCAATTGCTACAACAAAAGGGTAGAAATTGGTTCTGATTGTGGTGGAACTACTGAAAACATGTAAAGGTCAAGAGGTTGGCTAATGAGAGCACTCATTGCAACAGTTCCTCAAATAAAGGGAAAAATCACCAAGTGAAAGCAGATGATAAGCCAAGCATATGATGGTGATGGAATGCAAAAACCAGGACTCATCTTGTAGAAATAGGTTGTGTTGCCACAAAATCTAGTAGGGGGTCATAGGAGGGGTACCTAAGGGAAAACTACTAGATAAAATGAAAAAAATGGGAGAAAGACCCACTGTCACCACAATCAATTTCCCCTACTCTTTACAAAATTTAACCAATGGGAGCAGTCTCGGTAAAAGGAAAATCGCTCAAATTATAGGATCAATAGAAATGTGTGATGGGATTCGCAAAGCCCAATCAAAGGAAAGGCTCAATTAATGGCTCAGTTTCTTCGAAGAGAAGCTAATGGATTTCCAAAAAATGATTTATATGGAGGGAATCAAGACCTAGAAATTTATAATGGTAGAAGAGTTTAGATACACCTAGAATCAAGATCCTCAATATGAACTTGGACCACTCAACAAGATCTTTAAAGCAAGTGATTTCTTTTGTGATATTGTTGCTTAACTTGATAGACCTAGAA
This sequence comes from Pinus taeda, assembly GCA_000404065.3. Classification (NCBI taxonomy): domain Eukaryota; kingdom Viridiplantae; phylum Streptophyta; class Pinopsida; order Pinales; family Pinaceae; genus Pinus; species Pinus taeda. Next base: position 250,410 of record APFE030832317.1, read on the forward strand.
TGGGCCCACATGAGACCTAGGTTTTGTAGAATTGATCATCAAAGGGGAACATCCTAGGAGGATGCCAGGTCAACGTGCAACCAAGAAAGGGTTTCAAAAAGATCAAGCCTTGATGAAAGACAACCCTCAAGGAAGATTCTCAATATGAAATCAATGATAGAGCTTCAAAATTTGAGCTATGGTTAATTTTTCTCATATTAGATGAACCATTGAATAGAAATGTAATTTTGAGGATACATAGGAGAGACAAAAACTCAACATTTGATCCAAAAAGATTTGAAAATAATCTCTCTAAGGGATTTCATGTGATTCTCTAGCAAGGTCATCCACGTGAGAATCCGAAAATTATAAGAGGAAGGAAGAATGGTTAAGAAGAAGGGTGACCACTAAGGAACTCGACTAGTGCATAGACCATTGGGAGTATGGAGTCATGGGTTCTAATAGTAGGCTAAATTGACCTTTAAGGAGGATAATAGTGGACTCCCTAACTACCCCTTTCAACAATTACCTTTGTTACATTAATTAATGGATTTTCATGGAAACATTATGCCACTTTTCCACTAGGAACATTCATTTAATATCATTAATGAGTAACACATGCAAAACTTCCCAAGATCATAATTTCACACCATATCAAGTAGATTAAGGCATAAATTTTCACTGTTGAGAAAGAATTCCATGCATTAGACATTTACATAAAGATATTAAACAAGAAAAGGAACTTACTATCCAATATAAAGTATATCCATCCATCAATAACTAATTTAGAAGCTCCAAAAAGATAGAAATATATCCATACATCAGAGTGCTTCCCAAAAACATCCAAATTCTCTCAAAAATTGCAGGCCAAAATCCTCTAAAGAGGCTAGCAAAAAATCCCAAGTGTGATGATAAATAAAAAAGAGGATCTACTTTATTGATATGATCCTTCACTAATTTTATTTGGTCTAATTAGCCTAATCAAACCCCTAGAACATATTTTAATTGGCAAATAACATTACATTTGGTGACAAGCTCACCAAATAGCTCAAAAGTAAAAAATAAGCCTTCCTAATGAGGCTTAAATGATAGAATAATGGTGAATAGGGCCATTGGAAGACCTAAATAAGTCTTCCATGTGCCAAGTTGAAGTGGAGGACTCTCCAAATAATGACCAAGGGGTTGGCTCCATGCTTTCCAATAAAAACATCTTTGATGCTCCCAAGTGGCTATGGGGCACAATGAATGGTCTCATGGGTATCTAAATGGATCAAACAAGGCTTCCAAGTGTCCTGTGCAAGTATGTGTCCAACTCGCCAATGTGGTCCAAGTGCATCACCATCTCTATATGACTAGGTGTTACACAATATTTTATCACATTCCCAACTCTATACCTAAAGTGTTGTCTTTTGTGCCACTGTCTTTACAAATGTCGTAAAGTGACAAAAGTTGTGTAAACTCATTCACCATGAATTACATGATCAATACATCCCCGAAGAGATGGAGAACTAATGTCTTGAAGGAATTCTGAAAGTAACTGTGGAAAACCCTAATTTACAAGACCAACGCTACTTTTAGTAGGAAAATCCGTGCTAGTAACCTCTTGTCTAACTAGTGACTAGTGTTGGCAGTGCAAATTTTGATAGGAAAATCCTTGTTGATCCGCTTCAGGAAATTTCTCCAAAAATGGAGTAGAAGCCTCTCTTACTAGAAGCTGCGAGAATGGTGAGCTAGTAGTTGTTGGATGAAGATATGTTTGAGTACTCCCATTTAGAGTATTTGATCCTACCTTTAGCAATCTTACCTTTTGAATAAGGACCTTCTTCCCCCTTTGGTGGATCTCTAACCTCCTCTCCATAACTATAAATCCATTCTTCACTTTCCTCAATTGGTTGGTCATTGTTGGTTGCCATTTTTTTGCTTGATTTTGCTTAGATATTGTCATTTTGGTGAGAGAGGAAAAGAGAGCTTGTTAAGCTTTTCCTGTACTTCGAACCATCCTAAAGGAGGCTGTCAACATTAAGTCATCATTTGTATGCTTCCCTCTTTGATTTAATCATTAATACAAAGCATGTTTTACTTCCCATAAGCTTGTCTATGATAGTTTTCTTACTAAAATATCCCTTGATCTATTGTATAAATTATATTAGAATGCATATGATATGATCTCTCTTGTTGTTTTATTCTCTCTTACGGGTATTTGGATGCAGGGAATAGCGAGGAGAGAGCCTAGGAGCTAAGGGATCAGGATCATCATCAAAGGTCAAGCACATAGGAGAGAGGTAGGCCATATCCCTTTCTCTTTTGTCATTGTGATTTAGGTTAGGGAAGTTTTCTTGTTTTCACGGTTGTTACTAGACCCACACATTGGGCTAGATGGATCACTTCTATCTATAGAAGGGATTGCCTAGTTAACAAATTGGCGACTCTGCCAGGGAAGCCTACACCCTTTTCATCCTCCTTTAATTTTTTTACTTCTTGTTAAGTTTGGCCAACCATTGAATAACCCTTTGGTTTGATTGATTTCCGGTATGTACTCTGAATTGTTGATGTCTTAAGGTATGAAGTCTAGAGTTTCATCCTGAGTCTTTCTTGTTTTTCCTAAAAGTTTCTCTCTCAGTGCATTTTTTATTATCGACAGTCACACTGTCGGCACTTTTTTGTCCCTAGAAAGTTGCGTTGAAGACCTCATATTCCACTGTTTACCACACTGAAGACTAGCCCGGGTTTTTCTATGAAAAGTAGTGCTTCCAGCATGGGTTTTGCTATGAAAAGTAGCATTGATGACCTTGTCAGCACGGGTTTTGCTATATAAAGTAGTGTTGGTCCTGGAATGTGAGAATTTTTAGGGTCTACTAAAAGTTCTAGTGTGTCTTGGTCTCTGAGGTCACTTCTCTGCTTTATCTGCACTAGTCTCTGTCTGTATGCTTCTGATTTCTTTATGGAATGCAAAATATTGTCTCTTGCTTGAAGTGGTAAAAAATCAAATTCTAATTGAGTTTATTCAAGTTTTGAGTCGATTGAGATCTTTGTTTAGTACTCGTGTGCTTGAGAATTATTGATTGTTATGTTAATTAAACAGTGGTTTCTCTTTTGCATTGGTTAAAAGAATAAATTTTGTGTTGAATTAGCTTTCATTTCAAAAAAATTACTTTTCGCTAAAATTGCATTAGATCACTTGCATGAAAAGTTGTTTTTTGGAAATAATTATTGGAAATAGATCACATTTTTTCAATAATTGAAAAATAAATGATGCATTAGTTTCATTAAATATCTTAAAGAGAAAAGAAAAGCATAATTCATATAAGTGCATCTTAGGAAAAGTGAACATCATTTTACTTTTTGGCATTGCATTTGGAAAATGAAAGTGAAAGATCTAGTTAGGAAAATATTTGTTTGATGCATTCTTCATTGTTGCACCATTGTTTGAATCTCTTCCCTTACTATATTAACTTTCATCGAAATGGAAAAAATATTTTTCTCATGATAGTTGGATCATAGGTGTTCAGGTGACATTATTTTGAGCCTTAAATTCGAAACTTAATTGAAGATAAACTTAAGATTTACCTCAATTAACCTAAGGACCATTTGGAACTTAATGAAAACATTTATAGATCTAGGCTAGAGACATGTTCCAGCATCATTAAACGTAGGAGTTGTCATTATTTTCCAGCATTGTATCATGAGGGTCAAATCCCATTCCATGTACGAAAGTGTATAGGACCGTCCTCCAGTACTTTTGGGTATATTAGAGGCGCTACACACATGGTAAGTATATGGGAACACTCTCATCAAATGGTTATGCATTATAAAACACTACTATGGAATGCACTCCCAACTGTTGCATATATATTTGGAAATCCTTATAGGTTTTTATCCATCCATAGGTAACCGAGTTAGCTATCTTGTAAACATGATACACCGAACATAACATTAAGGGAGATTGCCTACCCATACTTGGTTTGCCAGGAGGTATTCTGCAGTTCACAGATACTTGGTAAACCCTTTTTCCTAGTCTTACCCCTTTTTTATTTTGTTTTTTTAATTTGTAAAAGAAATTAATTGACTGTAGAAAATGTCCTTCCAATGGAAATACTCCTTAGTAAATCTTAGGTTGAGACTAATAGCAACAGTTCTTGATTATACCAACCAAGGAAACCCCTCTTATGGGAATCCTAATCCTTTTCCTTCTTTTGGAAATGTTGGTGCTCCCTATATGGAAACATTTTCCCTTCTTGGATTTACCATTGGTTTTTCGGTTCGATTATTTTCGACCCCTATGGTTCCAAATGTCCACACTACTCCTTAATGAGGCTCTCCTCCACCTAAACCATATCAACCTCTATTTGATCTTAAAGTTGACCCTTTTCCTTCTTTGCCCATTCAGTCTTCTTCCTCTTCGTCTTCTTTGTCTGGTGAAAACATGAAAGTTTTTAACCAGGTGAATAAGAAGAAGAAGAAAAGGAATATTGAGAAGAAGAAAAACAAGTAAGAGGGAAACCAAAAAGTTGATGCTACTGGTGCAATTGATGTTGAGAAACCTTCCAATCAACCCCATAAAGTGAAATTCCCTTTCAATCTTTGTAAGGGTGACCACCTTCTTCTCGAATGTCTCACTATTCCCAATATATTAGAAGTGTGGTCCACAAGTTCACATCAACCTTTCTCATAAGCCTCTAGCTATCATGTTGGTAATAAATGATGCAGGAGCATGAGACATGGAGGGAAAATCTTCAAATTTATACCAAAAATACAAAAACATCTACAAGCAAAGGAGTGGGATCTTTTAGCCATCAATTTCCATGTTTTTCTAGTTTAGCATAGAGATAAAATCTAGGAATAAATCATGTTGTAATAAAGGTTAATAGTTAAGCCATAGTGGAGGTTCTCGAGCATAATACCTTGAAGAATTGATAGTTGTATTAAATTAAGCCCCTATTTTAGGACCTAGTTGTTAATACAAACCAGTATATATGTAATTTGAATGTTATTATAATGGGATTTGGACTGCATTCTTTTATCGCATGTTTCTCAAAGGAAGAGGGATTTTCTTTGTGTATTTGGTCAATCCCAGAGACGTGGTGCCCTCTGAACCCATTTTTATGCATTTGAATTGATATTTGCTTGTTGATTGTCATTTATGCATATATTCAGGTTTATTTCCTTTCTACTGAGTTTTATTAACAATGATTTGACTTTGTTTTTCAATTAACATTTCGATTGAAGATATTGGGGTGGTTTTCCTTTACATCGGCAGGCCCTATTTCCCTTATATGCATCATTGAGTTTCGTAGGCAGAAACTTTGTTTTACACTAGAAAACAGTGGAAAACGTTAGCCGAAATTGAATTCCAGACTTGAAACTCTATTAAATAAGACCTATACCCATATCGGGTCTGATACCTTGATTGCATCACTGAGTTGGAGTGGAAAGGAACTAACCTTTTGAAGCATCGAGGTCTGAAGTGTGACTTTCGGACCCGAAACCTTATAAGGGTGGTTTTATAACATTTTGGGTCTATCGTTTTGTTAGCGCTTGAAATTTCACCTCAGGCTGAAAATGGTAAACTCCAAGGCAACATCAAACCACTTAGCCTCGTAGCTAGCCCTACGGGGCAGGAGAGGGCTCTCTCCGGTGTATCTCGGCAAAGATCTTCAACGGGCAGAGATAACCAATAAAGAACACTGATTTTAGGCTAGTAAACTGATAAAAAGGTTTGATTTAGGGATTTTTAGGGTTTTGGTGGAAAATTGGGGAAAGGCAATTTTGGGTGCGGGGATTGGACACAGTTTTCGCAGGGGGTTCTTTGGGGCAAGGTAGGAGACTGTATTGATGCCCTTGATAGATGTGGATGGATGAGAATGTATGGTGAGAAGCTAAGGAGAGCAAGCAAGCACCTTGAATTCTCCGTAACCAGCTGAAAACATTGATATTAAGCAAACTTAAAGGTAGAGCATAGCAACCATGAATTCTATCTTAACACTTCATTTGCCTAATTTGCAGAAGAAAAAGTAAGAAGATGATTCACATAACAAAATTACAAGTACAAAGAGAAGCACACCATCAATACATTTAACCACAAGAATCCCAAAAAGGACTACAAAACCCTGGTCTTCCTTAGCCAAAAATTGCAAAGATACAATGAGTAATACAATAGAAGCTTTTTCCCTCAAGAGTCCAACCATGAAAATGACTAAGAAAGTACATAATATAGGCAAGCTAACATCTTTCCTTGCCTCTAGGGTTCGAGCTCACTATCCTAGTAGCTATTTCAACCAATTCCAAATTGAGCACTAAAATCTAGGCAGTCAAAACAACTTGCCTCTATAAGCTAGGAAACCAATTCATTCATTAAATTTTTGCCTATCTCATGAATGAATCTTCTAGAAGAGATAAATAAGTGTCAAAATATCATAAAATTACATCATTTACATCAACGAGAATCAAAATTCACTCCAAAAAGTCAAACCTAGTCAAAACTGCGTTTTGCTGAGCTGTAGGTACAATTTTTGTGAAACTTGCCCAAGGGGTCGCGCACTGATTCTCAACGGGTCGCGCACCTTTGGAGCAGCTTTTGAGGCACTTCCAGGTGTCCAAATGCGGCAAACGTGGGCTTGTTGGAAAGGTCTGGATGTCTACATTCCAACCCAAGTAGAATTTCGGAATTTGGTGTCCATTTTCCTCTCCAAAATTGCAATCTCCCAAGACTTCTTCCTGTGTGTCAAAAAGGTGGCAGAAAGTCATTTTTTGCTTGTTTTTTGACCTTATGGAGGCTCAAAACTTGGTGAAATTTCTTGATCTTCGCTGAGCAAATGTATTTTTGCATGTAAAATCCAAAAATGTAAACTTTTCCTGAAATGGACCTCCCAATCGAAAGGGTCGCGCACGGTGGGCGACCCTTTGGTGAAGAAAACAAAACATGGGCGACCCTTTGGTGAAGAAAACCTGTTTTGTTTTACCAAAAATTCACAAATGACCAAAAATGCTCAAAATTTTTTGAAATTTGTGCTGGGGTTGAGTCATTTAGCACCATGCTCTTATGTTGCTGTGCTGGACTCTTTCTCTGCACCAATGGCACCATCTTCTCAATATTCTGGCACATAAAAAAGGGTATGTTCATCATCCGTACCCGTGTGAAATGCATCAACAAGCGAATATGGTACAATAACAAGCGTGAAAATCTACCCTCACAGGTGAAATAGCGCATGATGAGCCTCATTAAGGGAACATACTCATCCTTCAAAAATCTGAAAGGAAATACACCAGTCATGTACCTCATATATTCAGGTTTAATATAAGGTTCATACTGAAATTTTTCCAATAGTTTGCGCTTGTTCCACTCTTCTCCAACATTAGGTATCCCCGTTGCTTGAGAAACCATCTCAAGTGTCAATGTAAAATCCACCCCTGCAAGGTTCACATGCTCATCATGCAAATGCAAAACAAACAATCGAGCCAACTCCCTGTGATGCTGAATCTGAGAAATCCTCTCGCAAAATTCATAACATGATAGGTAGCAGAAACATGTGACTGCAAGTGGACAAGCCTACAAATAGGTCAAAGTGGTGGGCTCCTCTCTCACATGGTGACCACCCTTACCACCCCTCCTCCTTTGTACCTCAACCTCTGGTTTTGACTCACGGTCATCACTTTGGTCATAGTCAGTTTCAGTTTCTGACATGGTTTCAGGAGCAAAGTGGCTGAAATGTACTGCTGCTTCTGCTTTAAAATCTATTGTTTTAACTGTTTTGAAATTCTGTTTCAAGGGGACAAGTAGCACAATGGAAATGTTAGGGAAGGAAGACTTGGAAGGGAAATTGGGAAAAATATATGAAACAAGGAGTTTAGGGGAAGAATTATGACATATACATCATCATACAATTTCATTTGCAAGGATGTTATGGGAGGTAGGGTTTAGGGTTTGATTTTTGATTTCTTAATATTTTTGGTAAGGAAATTAAATAACAGTGAAAAGGGAGTAAGCAATGGGAGGTGGGAAAATGTAGGAACAATAGGAATGAAAAGGAATACCTTAAAACAGCAAAACAAACCCAAGCAACTTTGATATTTTCAAGCAAAAGCACATGGAGTCTTTACTTGCAAATGAAGGCTTTTAAATGATCTTTTTCAAGATTTAGCAAACCATAATTTATATGATTGAAGGCCTACCTGACAAACTTGAAAAATTTTGGGTCTTTTTGAAGTTTATAAGCAATTGTTATAGGTGAGCTCCTGACAGGTCGCATGCAGGACTGAAAGGTCGCGCACACCCAAGAGGTCACGCCCATGTTATTTTCTAACTGTTGGAACCCCCTGGATGGGTCGCGCCCACCCAACAGGTCGCGCATAGCTGTGGAAGGGATGCGCACAGATCCTCTCTGCAATTCCGCCCGATTTTGTCTCCAAATCACCTTTCACAATTGCTATGAGGCAAATGATAATCAAATGGAGGGAGAGAAGGGCTTTATAGGCTTGATTTAAATTAATTTCCCCTCAAACCCTCTTTCTAATGTTTATAAGTGACACTTTTTCAAAATCTAAATGTTGTTGACTTTATGGTTTCCTTTTGTCTTGAAATTGGTTGAACTGATGCTTTTCCTTGAAAATTTTTGCAGGGATAGCTTCTGAGGAATATTGGCAAAGGGGACCAGGGTTGCGTGTTGCCTTTCAAACAATTTTTGAATTTTTACAATTTTTTACAAAAATGAGAAAATGACCTTGTCTTTAAAAACAGGGTTTTTAAATCCAAGGTAAAAATTAGCTGTACAAGATGAAATCTTTTGAAGAAATATTTTGATAGTCATCCCTCTGGCCTGCTGGGCATTTATTGACTTTTAAAGACATGACCTCAAAGACAAATTGGACCTAAACCCTAGACCTAGGACTTTTGACCTTAAGACAAGACAAGTAACCTTGAAAGATTTTATTGACTGAAACAACTTGATCCAGCAGTGCCAAGAGGGGAATAAAGACACCAACTCCTCCATCAGGGTTATGGCATGCCTAATGGAATGCAGTGAGATGACACTGATGAGACACCTACTTATGCAAATGAAAAGAGTTTTGATCACTGATGGAGGGCTACTAGACCGACTCTAACATTGGCTCCAATGGGGATGGTAGCTCCTTGGAGGTGCCAAGAACCTTAGACCTCTGGGAGAGCAAGACCAGTGCTTTCAACCATTGGGCAATGGAGTCAAAAACTCAAATTGAAATGCATGACTGAAAACTGATGACTTGATGACACAAATTGACTCTCATTCAACTAAAAACTGACTCAATACTTAAACACAACCGACAAACTGGAAATGATGCTCAAAGTGAAGCTTATTCATCAAAACCTACTCTAACAGTTTCATTCATCACCTGATCAAGTGAAATGGAACAACCAATGTAACCATGTAAGCATCCTAGCTGCTTTTTGATTTCTTCCCACATGCTTTTTGATGCGCAGGAAAAGGAAAGAATCGAAAGGAAACTCCCATGGAAATTTGAACTCAAGCTGACTGCTGATAAACTTGCAAAGCGCAAATTGACTGTATGACTGCAAGAATACTACAAAAGGATCTTCATAAACATAGCTCTAGTCCAAGTAATATTCATAGCTAGATATCAAGACTTCCCACACCTCTGTGTTGTGTTTCTTTGGTGATTGCAGCAAGCTATCAAAAGGATCCTGAAATTCATGAAAAACCAAACTTCGTTGCTGATTACAAACAGAACAAAAGTCTCCTTCATCAATCTCCTCATATGACTGCAAACCTTGATGAGGGCTTTGTAATGAAAACTCTGTTAAACAAGAGAATGAAGGCAACCTTTGAAGAATATTATCATCAATATTCTTTTCCAGCACATGGTTAACTAATGAAGGAAAACTTTTACAGCAAACATCATCCAACACACGTGCAATAGGATCATCAAAAACTTGAGAAGACTGTTGCAACCCATTTTCTATTGGTTCCAATTTGATTACATGATTGCCTACATGCTGCTCATTCTTTACTGAAGATGTATTATGAAAATTTCCCTTCAAAATATGAAATGATTCAAAACAGAAAGGAAGAGAACCTTCTTGTATCATTTGATCATATGTGTCAGCTTCCATGTCGTCATCTACAACTTGACAATCAATGGCATTCGAGGGCTGCAATTCTGGATATGATAAGTCTTGAACAAAATTTTCATTGCTCTCAAGATTATTCAAATCAAGACTTGTTGACATTTGATTTCTGATTGCATGGTAGTTATCTCTGATGAACTGAAACGAATCAAAACAAAAAGGCACAGATCCTTCACTTACTTCAAACTTTGATGCATTTTCCTCATCAATGTCATAGCTGATATGTGATGGCTGAACATTGAATTCAAGCTGCTGAAAATGAACTTCTTCCTCCCACAAACTAGCTGCTTGTTTGTCTGTAAGATTAGCTTTTGTTTGGAGAACATAATCATCATCATACTGATCAAACTGAGGCAAATCATCAGTATAAAACATATCATCAAGCATGCAGGTCATATCAACAGTTCGTTCTTCGCCAAGATGATCTACAAAACAATCATTATCAGATCTATGACAACTAGGATAAGAAACCAAATGTTTTGGAGCAGCAACTTGTTCTTCTTCAATCAGCGAGCCATGAGCTAGAACATAATCATCATTCCTTGCGTTGATCTTGTCCATCATCTTTTCCACTGGACTTACCAAAATGTCAAGTTTCACCTCTAGAGATGTTGATTCGACCGGATCTATGTTTTTCATCTCGTCTTCTTTCAGCCTTGCCCGTCGGATCAGCAGATGCGCCTCTAAATTTACTGCACTGTTTTGCATCTCATGAAGCGTTGCAATATCCCTTTCTCTTAGCTGAAACTCCATCTCCGGATCAAAGGCACCCGGATAGTGCAAGAGAGTAGATCTAGGAGTAGGTCTTATATCAACTGGCATCGAATAATAAACTTGATTAAATCTGGTAGAAAATTGTTGTACTGTCTCCCCTAGAATTCTTTTCAACTGATTATACTCTTCTACAATCAAGAAAAGGTTCTGCCCGATCATCCACCTATCGAGAAAAACTTTGACAAACTGCTGGAAATCTGAAATGCTTGCATCAGGTAGGGCTTTGAACCAACTCTTCACTTTGGCTTGCAAAGAAAGAGCAAAAAGCCTAATACTAACATCTTCATCATCAACTTCAAAAAGGTCTAGAAAATACTCAAAATTCTGCACATGTTGCTCAGCGTTGACATTCTTACATTCACCATCGATCCTCGGCAAGTATAGATCATAGTTTTTGGGGAAAGCATGAAGAACAAAAGGTAAAACAAGAGGTTTATACCGATCTGGAATTTTACAAGGTGTAGGGGTATGTACAGCAGGTATAGAATTAGTCTTGGTCTCTTGAGACTCGTCAATTTGAAGATGGTCATCACAAAATTCGGAAAAAGGATCCTGATCAAGCTCAAAGGTATGCAAATCTTTGGTATTCACAATCTTCAAAGGGAAAGAATCAACTGCAGGCCGAGGATCTCTTCTCAAATACAATATACTTTGCAAAGCTTTCTTGACATTCTTGGGAAAAGAGAAGAAATAATTTATGACAAATAACAAAATGCCTTGGATGAAATTCCAACTTGAATACCTGATCTGTCCATGTTGTCCTTTCATGTTTTTTCTGGTCGGGATCATCCTCCAGTGGAGTCTTTGGATCTGATCTCGAAAATGATTTAGAGTCGCCAGGTGAATGATTTCAGCCTTTCAAGTGTCTGATTTGTCCACTATCAACAATCAGATCTGAACTTGATACATGTACTGAGGTAAAATGCAAATGAAGTGCTACTTTCATAAGCTCACGGAGATCGACTGAAGCAGCGTTTATCTACTAACGCTGATGTAAAACAAGAGCGTGTTCGAAGGCTACCTGGCGTATCTTCAGACTCCGTCTAAGATTTATGAAATAACACATCAATGAGAAAACGACAAGTTTGTTCTCCCCAGTATGGTCGCCAATATGTTAGCGCTTGGAATTCACCTAGGCTGAGATAGACAAACTCTCAAGGCTACAT